>JBBPUM010000831.1:0-12749 GCA_038094695.1 Chiua aff. virens | reverse complement strand
ACCATATACTAACCCATCCCGTATCTCAACCAGGCCCCCCCAATCCGGCGAAGCACAAGGTGGCAATGGCCTTGCTCTCCCAAATTGAACACAATCCCCGCTGGGATACGCCATCAACACTTTACGCAAACGTCGTACCCTGTCCCCCTCGTGTCGCACCCATTGGACCATCCTACCCTATCGCCCACAGCGTGTTGGAGGATATTCGCCTGGGAAAGGACGACAAGGACGCGGACAAAAGACCTATGCTTCCGCCTGCACCTCCTCGGCCCGTCTTTTCCAACGAAAAGCCGGTATTTCTTTCCTCCCAACAACTCTCCAGACTTCCCGAACTTTCTCGACAAGTTCTCCCCGTGCGTATATTTGTGGTTTGACGAGTACGCGACTGAAATATTTGATGTGTATAGGGACCCGTTCTATCGCGCACGACGCGCCTCACTCACCCTCCAGTCCTGCAGCGTGGATCGCAGAAGCTCCATTACGGTTCAGGCGTTCCGGCCCCTTGGAATTCATCGCTCAGCGTACCGGCACCGCAAGGCGGAAAAGGGGGGGAAGACGGGGGCGCACATCATGGCCAAGATCCCTCGTCGTTTACACTCCCAGACGCACATATGTTCGCGACGTGGGACTACGAGGCTAAGCATCACCAAGAACCTCTGGGTTCAGGTAGAAGGGGGAGAGGATCTGCGACACCGATCGTTTCGTTATCATCACTTGGTAGACCTTCCAAAGTGGGCATTTGATTACTGATTTTGTTTATTGCGAATGCATTCGCTTTCCTGTTATTTGCGAGTGCGTGTTGGGTAGTCAGTCGCACTTTGTATTGTGTCATGATGTTCTGTGGATTCGCCTCCCTCAGGAACATCCATTGGAAGTTAGAACATCTGCGTCAATAGGTAATGACGTGAGAAGTTCGCCGCCGGCTCCTCGGTGAACGACAATAGCCTACCCTTTGAAGAACTCGGAGTGATCCGGTCTTCAAGCTTCAGGCTTCAATCTCACGCTCTCGTCAAACCATTCCTAACTTCAAACGAACAACAGCGAAATGCAGAAGCTCACTTCACTTGTCATTCGTGTGCCCCAAAGATCCTGCGGAATCTACTATGAAGATGGAGGGTGTCAGAAAGAAGTTTGGACGCTTCCGAATCCTTATCATTGGCCGGGCCAACTCTGGGAAGACTACGCTACTCAAGCGAATCTGTAACTCTACGATGCTTCCTGTAATATATGACAGAAACGGGAACAAGGTGTGCCTAAATCTCTGCCACAACAGATCTAGTGACGCGGGCACACTGATGGTCTACGATCAGGTCGATCGGAAGAAGATTGAAGGATCTCGCGAGGTAATTGTCATGATTATTGTACGACTTTACTATCAGTATCAT
The DNA here is from genome assembly GCA_038094695.1 of Chiua aff. virens. Taxonomy (NCBI): domain Eukaryota; kingdom Fungi; phylum Basidiomycota; class Agaricomycetes; order Boletales; family Boletaceae; genus Chiua; species Chiua aff. virens. Next base: position 11,364 of record JBBPUM010000831.1, on the reverse strand, counting down.
GTGGTTAATATGTCTCTAGCGTGGACTGCACGATATCGAGGACGAATTGGTCTTTCGAAGCAACCCGAACTTTGTTTTCCATGACTCCCAGGGATTTGAAGCTGGGAGTACGGAAGAATTCGAGAAGATGAAGCAGTTTGTTGAAGAGCGGGCAAAGACAACATTCCTGAGGAAGCGGATTCATGCGATCTGGTAAGGAGAGACAAATGCACATAACACTTACACCAACACCATGATAATACATTGCTGGGTAGGTACTGCATTCCTATGGATCAATACCACCGGACTGTACTGGCTGCTGAGGAAAAGTTCTTTGATGAATGTGACACTGGGAATGGTAGGCATTTATCAGATGTGATGATTGTGTTCTAATTCTTGGTGTCTATTCACAGTACCAGTTGTGCTGGTATTGACAAAGTGTGATGCACTTCTGATAGAAGCTCTTGCAGCTTTAACAGATGGAGAAAAAAGGCTACCACTAAGAGAAAGGATTGCAAAGGGACAAGTAAATGTTGGTGGTATGCTGAAGAAAAATCCAGCATGGGAGGGGTTACAAGGAAGAAAGTATCCACCAAAGATATGTGTTCAGTTGAAAGGTATGCACTAAAAAGTGAGATGCTGTGCAGACTGACTTTGTGTGCAAAGACCTGCACAAGTCAGATGAAGGGTATAAACAACTGATTGAAAGGACTGTGGCAGCCTTAAATGAAGAAGGATTACAGATGCTACTTGTGACAACACAACACACAAACATTACCCTCTGTATTGAGTATGCATTAGACAGGTAATTAGTGAAAGCTGGGGGTTGTTATATTGCTGAACCATCTAATAGGGTGTTGATACCTTTGATTCAGAAATACTTTGATTTATGAATAGGCTTGTGGAGGAATGCTGATCCATGCCTTGTCCCTATTCTCTCACACATAGCATGTAAGTGCTCTAATTGTGAATAGATTTTCAGTAGAATGCTGACCTGGCCTCTCTATCTTTATCCCTGTCCTCTCATTCATAGTATGTGAGTGCTTTGATTGTGATTAGCTCCAGAAGACTGACCCATATCCCTCTGACCTTATCCCTGTTCTCTCACTCATAGGAGGTATGTTTTCTGATTGTGAATGAGCTTCCAGAAGAATAAATAATTCATAGGAGGTAAGTGCTGAGTTTGATTGTGAATGGGCTTTCAGAAGGATGATGATTTATGCCTCTCTGTCCTTCTCACTGCCCTCTCACAGGAAGTAAGTGCCCTGATTATGAATGAACTTTCAGAAGAATACTAATCTATGCCTATCTGTCCTTGTCCCTGCCCTCTTATTCATAGGAAGTAAGTGTATTGATTGTGGATGTTCTAGAAGAATGTTAACCCATGTCCCCTCACTCATAGTATGTAAGTGCTCTGATTATAAACAGGCTTTCAGAAGGATACTGATCCAAGTTCCTCTGCCTCTTGCTCTATCCTCTCGCTCAAGTATGTAAGTATCCTGATTGTAAATGGGTTCTAGAAGGATGCTGATTCTTTGATTCATGCTCCTATCTTTGCACATATCCTCTCACTCATTATGATAGTTTGTAAGTGCTCTCTGATTGTAAATAGGCTTCCAGAAGAGTGCTGATCCATGTCCCTCTGTCTTTGTCTTTGTTTCCTCATTCATAGATTGTGAGTGCTCTGGTTGTGAATGGGCATCCAGAAGGGATGCTGACCTATTCCCTTTGTTCTTGTTCCTCTTCTCTCACTCATAGGAAGTAAGTACTCTGATTATGAATGGACTTCTAGAAGGATGCTGATCTATTCCCCTCTATTCTCAACTGTATCTTCTTACTCATAGCCTGTAAGTGCTCTAGTCACAAATGGGCTTCTAGAAGTATGGTAATCTATTCTCCTCTATTGTTGTCCCTGTCCTTTTACTTACAGAAAGTGAGTGCTCTTATTGTGAATGGCTTCCAGAAGAATGTCAACTCATAATTTCCTATCCTTGTCCCTGCCTTCACTCATAGTATGTAAGTGCTCTGATTGTAAATGAGCTTTTTGAAGGATGCTGATCTGTGTCTCTCTATCTTTGCATCTGCCATCTCACTTATAGCCTGTAAGTGTTCTGATTGAGAATGCACTTCTAGAAGAATACTTATTCATGTCTGTTCTTGTCCCTGTTCTCATCCTTGTAGGCAGTAAGTACACTAAATGCCAGTGTGAATGGGCTTTCAGAAGGATACTGACTCATGCCCCTCTGTCCTGTTCTCTCATTCATAGTGAGTAAGTGCTCTAATTGTGAATGGACTTTCAAAAGAATACTGACTTATATCCCTCCATCTTCTATCCCATTCTCTCACTCATAGCATGCAAGTGCTCTGATTGTGAATGGGTTTCCAGAGGTTGATGATCCATACCTCTCTATTCTTGTCTCTGTCCTTTCACTTGTAGTATGTAAGTACTCTAATTATAAATGAGCTTACAAGAGGATGCTGATCTCTATGTTATTCTGTTCTTGTTCTTGTTCTCTTATGACTCATAGTATGTAAGTATATTGAATGTAAATGGGTAGACTTGGATGCTGATCTATTCTCCCCTATCCTTATTCCTATCCTCTCTGTCCTTTCTCACTCATAGTGAGTAAGTGTACTAGTTGTGAATGGGCATCCAGAAGAATATCAATCTATGTCTGTCTATTCTTGGTCCTATTCTCTTACTCATAGGAAGTAAGTGTATTGGTTGTGAATGGGCTTTAGAAGAATACTGACTCATGTCCCTCTGTTCTTGTCCTATCCTCTTACTTGTAGTATGTAAGTGCTCTGATTGTGAATAGAGTTCTAGAGATATACTAATCCATGCCCCTCTGTCCTTGTCTTTGTTGTCTCACTCATAGTGTGTAAGTGCTCTAATTGTAAATGAGCTTTCAGAAGAATATTGATCTCTCTATCCTTGTCTCTGTTCTCCCACTAATAGGAAGTAAGTACTTTGATTTTGAATGAGTTTGTCCAAGGGTACTGATTCATGTTTGTCTCTGTTCTATCACTCATAGCAAGTAAGTGTAGTGATTATGAATGGGGTTACAGAGGAACACTGATCCATGCTCCTCTATTCTTGTCCCTATCCTCTTACTCATAGGGAGTAAGTGCTTTGATTGTGAATAGGCTTTCAAACTTGAAGGGATGCTAACCCATTGCCTTCTACTCTTGCCCTATTCTCTTACTTATAGAGTGTAAGTAGATTAATTGTGAGTGGGCTCCCAGAAGGACACTAATTCATGTCTCTCTGTCCTTGTCTCTATTCTTTCACTCATACTAGTATGTAAGTGCACTGAGTGTAAATGGGCTTTCAAGAGAATACTAATCTATATTTTCTCACTTATAGCATGTAAGTGCTCTGATTGTGGATGGGCTTCCAAAAGAATGCTAATCCATGTCCCTTTATCCTTGTCCCCATTCTCTTACTTATAGCAAGCAAGTACTCTGATTGTGAATAAGCTTTCAGAAGGATACTGATCCATATCTCTCTATTCTTGTCTCTATTCCCTCACTCATAGTTTGTATGTGTACTAATTGTGAATAGAGTTCCAGAAGAATACTGATCCTTGTCTTTTTGTTCTTGTTCCTATTATCTCACTTATAGTATGTAAGTGCTCTAATTGTAAACAAGCTTCCAAAAGGATGCTGACTCATTCTCTCTATCCTTGTCCTTGTCCTCTCACTCATAGGGAGTAAGTGTTCTAATTACAAATGAGCTTCTAGAAGGATATTGATCTATGCTCCTCTGTCTTATCTCTGTTCTTCACTTATAGGAAGTAAGTGCACTGATTGTGAATAGGCTTGATACTGATCTATGCCACTCTCTTCTTGCCTCTTTTTTCTCACTTATAGGAGGTAGGTGTACTAATTGTGAACTAGATTTCAGGAGGATGCTGACCTATTCCCCTCATATTCTTATTGCTATCTTCACTTATAGTGTGTAAGTTTAATTGTAGATGAGATTCTAGAAGGATGCTAATCTATCCCCCTTTTCCCTGTTCTTAATCTTTTATTAATAGCAGGTAAGTGTCTTAATTGGAATGAATCTCTAGAAAAATTGATACATATTTCTCTAACCTTGTTCATGTTCACTCACTCATAGTATGTAGGTGCTCTAATTGTGAATGGGCTCCCAGAGGGATGTTGATCTGTCACTGTGTCTCTCTGTTCTTGTCCCTGTTCTTTCACTCAGGGAGTAAGTGCTCTTATTGTGAATGGGTTTCTATTAGAATACTGACCCATTCCCTTCCATCTTCATCCCCATTCTCTCACTGATAGAAAGTAAGTGTACTAATTACAATTTGGCTTCCAGAAGAATGCTGACACATGTCTCTCTTTCTATCCCTGTCTCCTTTCTCATAGGGAGTAAGTACTCTGACTATCATAGAATGGGTTCACAAAGGATACTGATCTGTCCCTTTATCCTTGTCTCTGTCCTTTGAACCATAGCTTGTAAGTGTTTTGATTATGAACTGGCTTCTAGCAGGATCTCAATATACATATACTATACTATAACACATCATTTCTTACTCAGGATGTCAGTGTTTATGTATACATACTCTTAATTACTTCAACTTTCTGACCTTTTCTTCTAATCTACTCAAATCAATTAGCAGGTATGTATAAATGTCTTGTACTTGTCTAGTTCTCACATCCCCTCTATAGGAAGTTTGTAACTCTACTTTTGATATCTATAATATTAATATTCATTTCAACTTTCAAGGTATTAAAATCTCAGAGTGTAAGCTCCTTTATTTTCTCCTAACTGTCACTATTTTGTTAGTCTCATCATATTCTGATAAAGCCCCTTCTTACAACTCAAGCAATCATGTATCCATATTCCTCACTATCTCTATTCCAGGTATGCCTATTCACTTTATACACCTCCATCTAACATGTTTGTGTATGATTGAGTCCTTTCTGCAAATGCCTGCATGGTGCAAAGCACTTCATCTTGGCATTGGTCAGTATACAATCATGTAAAATTATTTCACTTATTATTATTTGTAGATTTTGCTATTATTCTAGAACACTCTTTTGTTCTACATCAACAAGGTGTTCAAGATCCAATCACAATGGCAACTCAGCTTTATGAGTCATCTCACACACTTGACAAAGTCAATAAAGCAGTCTCTAAACTCATTGGTCAAATAAACCTCAAGGATCATCAAAAGTTGAAACAGATCATCATTTATATCATTTCCCAGAATCTTATTTGTAAGCCACCTACATATGTATTTTTAGATCATGTCTTATAACACACATTGATTGTATTATAGCCAATCAAGTGAAAGTGACTATGACAGTATAATATTGTATATAACTTGGAGATCTAGAGTATGTGCCATGATATGGATCAGTACCAATCAAATGTGTCATGTTGTCTTGGATTGAACAACCCTCATAGATGTAATCAGTTTCTCATTAGAAATTTCTTCAGTTTTGCACACTAGCTCTTACACAATGTTTTCTTTTTTCTTTTCTTTTTTTTTTGATCTAAAATATACATATAAAGTGATTTGCCCCCATCTCTATATTAGATCACATACATGTAGTTTTCTTCCAATGTTGTATGAGAATAATGTCATGCTAGTGTTTTTGTTATCTAACACAAAGACATCTACATTCTACTATGTCTTAATTTTGCCTATAACTGAAACGAGCTGAAAAGTAGGATCATCTGGAGGATTGTTAAAGGTTAAGCAACTTCCTTAGTACGATAATCCAAGGGGCATGAGCATAGGGTGAATAGGTTTGGTGAGCTTAGAACCAAGGGTAATCACTGAGCTCAAGAGTGAATGGTCACAGAGGAGATCACAAGAGAGAGGGCGAAAACTCCAAGAGAACTTTACTGAAGTCTCTGGAGGTGGCATTGAGCCTTTATATACTAACTAGGGTTTGTACATGTTTGTACCTATTTCCTACTAGGGAAGTTGTACGATGATAAGAGTAAAATCAATGATTGGATGATAAGGAATGGCTGGGCAACATGAGTCAAGCATGCGGCAAATGAGTCATAGATAAGAAGATAAGGCACTGCCTTGATAACGGAAATGAAAGATAGAAGCATAAGTGTGGCAGCCAATCGGATAAGACTCCGAGTATAGCCTTGCCATGAGGTGTAACACATGTAGGTCACGTGATCAAAAGAGTAAAGATCAAGTTTAGAAAACATAAGGTAAAAAGTTGGAGTGACCATCAGAGTTAGGGGTAAAAGTTGAAATCGTAACAATAACACTAGTATCATGATCAGTCATTGTCTCTGTTCTTGCCAACACTCAATCCCATACTAGTATGTATATTGTGACACATGAAGCATACATATCTACTACTTTCCATCCAATCACTTAATCAATAGCTTTGAATTTCATGTTCCTATCATATTCTAGACCACAAGTCCCAACTATCTCTACACTACTTTATGACAATGAATCCACAACCTCTGTGACATACTAGTAGCTCCATCAACTTTATTTATATCCTATTCTATATGTAAGCCCTATCTCTTAGATCTGTATCTCCAATTACTCTGATTACTCCTTCTCTTTTTATATTAGTCTTGATCTGTAATTCCTAACAGTGTCTTGTTTAGAAGCACAACTCTAACTTCATTTATATTCAACTCCCCTCTAGTTACCCTCTTCCTATTCTCCCTATCTTACTTAGATTATCACCTTCAGTTACTCTATTACTGATCTGTATTCTTCCTTTTATATATGTATAAACTGCTAGTGGTAGTACTTTGACTATACATTTTCTTTCTGAGAGGTCTTAAATGACCTTTACTCTCTCAACTCTAGCCTTATTGCTGAGTCATCTCTGACTCCAATCACAGTCCCTAAAGCTATAACCAGTAGTAAAGCCCTATCCTGTTTGATCAATCAATAGGTATAGTTGATATTACAATCTCACAAATCACAAGTCCAACTACAAGTACTAACTATAGTCTGACTACAGGACTACCCTCTAGCACATCTACACTGACCTAGGCTTAGCTATGGTCTAGACCTATTAACCCTTGACTGGTCTAGACTATACAGACTCATAATATGTCATTCTATTCTACACATGTTCTCCTCATGCCTATTCTCCATATCTAGTATGACTTACCTATAATGTAGTTTCATTCTATGGCTATCCAGATTTCTATATTCTCTGTCTACCCAGAACCTTATCTCATAGCATAGTATATCTACAGATTTACCCTACACTTGTACAAAAAATAGAATAGTATATAAGAGACTTCCCCAGCTCCCAGAAGGCTCTAGTCTTGTCCTGCTGGAGTCTCCCCTTGACTTGCTTTTACTGTCCTTCTACAAATAAATTAAGCCTAAGGTTTGGTTGTTTCAGCTGACCACTCTGAGTCATACAGTTTCTAATAATCCTGACAATGCCTAGGCCACTGGTAAGTCTAGGCATAGTGCATGTATTATATTTGACCTAGGTAGATACAAGTGTAGCCTACAATACAACTGTGGTCTCTTGTGGTTGTAATACCTAATTATACTTCAAACAGCCACTACAAGACCTCTATATATGTTTGAGGCCAAAGATGAGGAAAGCACTTTATCCAAGTGTCAGTGACTTAAGAGAAGTACTCAGAGTTTGGGTAAGTGACCAAGGTTTCAATGAAGTAGGTTATATTTGAAGCAATACTTCAAGGGGCATGCCAGTGTGTGAGTGAGATACAGGGGACTAATCATACAAGAGTGTATTAAAGAAGTTCAAGTGAATAAGACAAAATAAGCTCATTGGGAGAAAGCATAAGAAGAATAGAGGTGAACCAAGGAAGTGAGAAGAATTGACAATAAAATTCTATAGACAAGTGATGAATGCCACTGATGATTCTATACAGCCAACTTGAAGTATCCCTGTGAAGTAAACAGTAGCCACAGGACCAAAGATGAGAAAAGAAATATCATGGGATAAAGAATCATAATAAATAATATTCCAGGGGCAGCAGGAAAAGAAAGGGGATGTTCCAGGGATGGGTGAAGTGATCAGGCCCATCAGGGTAATTTAGATGGCTACTATGAAAAGCCAGGAATAAGAGCTAGCAAATAACACAAGAATTAAACATTGGCAATTTAGCAGTACTAATCAGGAGATATGATGAGGTCAAGGGTGAAGGAGATGGATCAGAGAGTAGAAGCATATTAATTTTAGACTCATGCTAGAGAGCAGAGAGTTTCTGTGAACTTGGTAGGGGACACTGGCAGGAACCACAGGATAGCACACAATATGAAGACAACCATTCAGCAAACACATCAAGTCAATTAGGTAACCTAGGTAGTGATGAAACTCTTGGAGAGTAAAGTAATTCATCATTATTACATACTCAAGACACACGTGATCGCGTTTTCTTTCTTTACTACCGCATCGGAGCATCCAATATGCCACAAAAAACCGCTCGTTCAATCAACCAATGGGACGGGGATGAAGACGAGGTCCTCTCACAACACAGCAAAGCACCCGACAGCGACCGGGAACTAGAGTACGTGCCGTATCAAGTCACCGGAGTAGGCTGTACCCGACACGCCACTGATCCCATCATGGACTCGGGTCGGTCCATACTTACAGGTCATACGCAAAAGCTGTTGCCGAGTTCAAGAGTACGTACCCTCGATTGCGCACGCGGTTCTCGTCGCGCATACACCGCGTACAGTATCATGGCAGAAACAGAAACAAGAAAAGGAGAGGCGGTTTTTGAAAAGTGCACAAGCAGAATTGGATGATCTCGTTCGCGCGGTTCCTCTTTGCATCGTGCTATCGCTCACTCGGCCATATCTCTCCCAGGTGAACCGAAAGACGGGTGAACTTGAGGGGATCATGGGTCGAATGTAAGCGAAAGCGCGCATACATGCATGATATGGAGACAGCCTATGCTAGGGAGAACACCTACCAAGACTTTTTGTCGCAATACGCCGTGCTTGAGGACAGGAAGCGCGAGGTGCTCGTCCAGATTGCTGAAAAGCAGAAAATCCTCTTGGTTCGTGATCACTTTCTGAACGACCTCTCGCTGTCACTGTTTTTTTATTGTTTCTAACTTCTGGTTGTAGGTCATGTCAGTCAAGAAACATCAGGAAGCGGTTGAGCACGTCCAGAACCTCGAGGAAGGTCAAAAGGAAGGTATCCGGTTGGTCGCGCAGACGTGTCAAGGTAATACCGGCGTGTTTCTCCAGGCTCAAACGGGTCACCAGGGTAGGCTGATCACACTGGACGACTGCAGATATCCAAGGGATGATAGACGCGTTCATGAAGGTTTGATCGCCGCTAATACTTGGTGTATGTATTTCATTTTTCTTGGGCGCGCGATACATCACGTATGTGTGCATCCTCCATGCGCATGAATGCGATACGTCTGTGTTTGGTGGCTTGCTCACTCCAAGTCCGTTGCTGTCGCATTCTCTATGGGGGAACATTGAACCAGTGCACCATACATTCGATCCGTTGTGAATACGTGACGAGAATCGTGATAGGCTATGTCGATCCCACTTTCGCCGCTCTTCTCCGTGCCAACACCGCACTCAATGCGCCCGGACTGCAGAAATATCCTCGGATATCACGGGAACAGAGGATCGTCTCTCCTCCGTGGAGGAAACCAATGGCAAAGTGGACGCTGACCTGCACGTCTCATAACGATGGACGAGACGTGCCAAGGGAAGCCAACGAGCCTCATCAGCGGTCATTAGGGAGAGAAATAGGTAACACACGTGCCTCATGGATAGAAACGCGCTGCAGCACCGCGCGGGCGCAAAACCGGGCCGACGTTCGTTCTCTGTGATCCGCGAACGTCGCTTGAAGCAGCACCGGATGTCGAACACTTGGCGCCTTCGTTCTTGGTGTACCTCCTCTGTTACGCCGCGGGGAGGGCGATTCTCCAGGTCAGGTGACAACGGGGGGCTTGGGTCGTTTAAGCGTTTGTGCCAAGGGTGCCAAGGACGGCGTACGACGTGGTCTCACACCATCTTATCTTTTCCCGCATAAGCAGCAACACGGAACGGAGACGTACACATTCATACACACCATGTTATCGTTCGACCTCGACTGTCAACCGGCCTTGGCACACGTCGACCAATGCGTACGGGCTCACGTAGCACGAGACGGTTCACAGACTACGGTCATGTATGTGAATAAGGAGTCGCGCCGGACACAAACATTGTTTAGCTTGGCGAACCAATGCTTGGACGTCATCCACAGGCCGACCCGAATGTACCACACTACCATGGAATACGAGACAAGATCAAAGTTCTTGGCCTGAGTTCGGACCTCGGCTTGGCAGACCAATGTGTTGGCTTGATTCCCCACTACGACGAAGTGTGTATGCCACACATGGCGGATGTCAACGCACACGACGTCACCGTTCGACTTGAACGATCAAGACAATCATAGGACGTGTCCGAGTCCTTGGCATGAGATCCAAACTTGAAGACGTGCCCCTGTGGGGACGGGAGGCGGGTATGATGCTGCTTGTAATGGACCAGCGTGTGTGCAACGATTCCCCCAGACGAGGAAGCGAACAAGGTACCCGAACAAGGGTCCCAGCCTCACCCGCACGTTCGAACAACACGAAGACGAAAGGGTTTGTCTCGCTTCTGCTCGGTCCATCGGCTGGGACCGAAATGATGGGGTAAGGCTTGGAGCTTCCGCGCTATCTAAGCGGCTAGCACTAGATCGAACACATTGCGACCTGCTGAGTGGGTTGGGCAGAGAGTACTGTGGGTCGATGCGGCAGCCAAGTGCTCCAACGTTATGCACGAAGTGCAGATGGTTCATAATCAGACTCCACAGTTTAGGTAAGTATTGTATTGGAGAACCCACCGCCAACGCCTACTATTAACCACAACCCATTCCACACATCCGAACAATGAGTAACTGACAAATGCAGCATGCAGTAATGATGGGCGATGGTCTAATAGCCGGGTGCCAATTGCCGAATTGATATCAGTCCGACACGAGCATCGAAGATCACGACACAAGGCGGTCCGAATGGCGCCAAATTCGCCAGCTTAACGGCAGAAACGAACACCACCGCGCATCGACGGCGCATGATCCAGCGTTATCCACCCTTCTTGCATCGTCTTCCGGAAGCGAACTCCATTGTCGGCTCAAGATGTTCGGTCTCATCTCTGCTTGAGAGGCGATGATGGTAGAAACGCGTGGTTACAGTCTGCAGCCTACCACATGGCTCATCCACGAGGTATCCTTGATCTCGGAAATACGAAAGTTACGGTATGCCGAACTACCTCCCTGATGCTGTTCGCTTTCGCCACTCGGCGTCCAAATGCAGTACTAGAACAGCGGCCCTGGAAATCCACCCTGAAGATAAATAAGTAGTTATGAAATCAGACTTTTGGGGAAGAT
>JBBPUM010000830.1:0-11004 GCA_038094695.1 Chiua aff. virens | reverse complement strand
CTCAGACGTCTCCAGTTCTACCCCTCGCTCCTCGGTGTCGAACACTGGGGAGTGTCCTTTCCCTCACTGCCCACGGTTTACTGTGGGCAGTCTCATCTCTTCACTACCCGTGGTTTACCACAGATAGCATCTCTCGACCTTGGCCTTACGTGGTGACGACGACCATCGCCCCCTCACTACCTGTGATATATCACAGGTAGTCTCTCGTGAAACCTCCCTCAGACGTCTCCAGTTCTACCCCTCGCTCCTCGGTGTCGAACACTGGGGAGTGTCCTTTCCCTCACTGCCCACGGTTTACTGTGGGCAGTCTCATCTCTTCACTACCCGTGGTTTACCACAGATAGCGTCTCTCGACCTTGGTCTTATTCGTGGTGACGACGACCGTGATATATCACAGACGGTCTCCCCGACTTTCTCGGCCTCTGCGATAGCGATAGCCATCGCTCTTCCTTCTCAGACGATCCGTAGTTTACTGCGGGTAGTGTCCCTCGAACTTGATTTATTCGCGGCGGCGGCGACCATAGATTGTCTGCAACAGCTCGCTACGCAGGTTGTGCCTCTTACTGCATTTCCTTGGCGACCGTCGTTCTTCCTTCTCAGGTCGCCTGTTGCAGATGGTTCCTCCTCACTGCCTGTGGTTTAGTGCGGGTAGTGTCTCTCAGACTTCTTCGGCTTATTCACGACAGCAGCAACATTGTCCTTCTCAGGTTGTCGATGATTTACTGCAGACAGCTCCCCCTCATCACTGCGTGGTTTACCACAGTGTCTCCCGGACTTCCTTGGCTTCATTTGCGGCGACGACTATTACTTTATTCTATCTATTCTCAGGTCATCTGTGGTTTACTGCAGGCGGTTCTCCTTTACCTCTCAGGCATCATAGTTTTACCATCTGTTTGCAGATCGGTCACTTCTTACTCCAGGTATGTACAAGTTTTTATGTACGTGTGTAATGCCAACCTAGGATGTTGTACCATAAGAAGTTCTCTGCAGGTATTTGGTCATGAAACTTCTGAGGTTGCTTCTCAAGCCAAGCCTTGTCGTAGAAAACCTTCGGCAACTTTGCCACTGGACGACGAGCAGTCGGTGCACCCCCTTTTCCTCGTACCCTTTTGACCGGTTTTGACCCTCTGGGCGTGTAGATATCCGCGTCCAAAAATCTCTGGTTGTCAATAATCTCTAGCTCCCTCTCCATATTTCTCCTCCACGGCATAACCTTGGTTCGATATATCGTGTGAATGTCATCTTCCGCCGCACTTTCGTCGGAGCTCATACCGTCCGATCCTAGTCGTTTCAAGACGTCCGTTAACCACACCCAAATAGCTGCATCTTTGGCATTAGCTGCCTGCTTCGCTGCCGCCAGCGACTCGGCAATGTTGAGACGACGGTTAAATTTCTATGCCCAAGATATCAGCCATCATATTTCGTAAAGTCAATGCCTTACCTGTGCTCTGCGCTCTTGTACCCTGACTCTCTCCAATCTCTTTTCGGTCTCCTTGATTCTACGCTGTTCAATCTGGTCGGAATCCTCGATTGTTCCCGCGTCTGTCATTTGTGGTTGGGCCTTGACCCACACTGCCTTGATGCGAGTGAATTTTTCCCCGATGGCATTCTCCCAATATTCCCTGGACTTTGGTGGGAATTGCGGTGGTTTTACCTCAAAAATTTCCAGAAGTTTTGCTGTCAAAATCCCTATGACAGCGTCGTTCCAAGTAGAAGTTTTCGTGGCCCTCATGTCCCATCGTGGGTAATCAATATCCGGTCCGGCCCCTCCCTGTTCGAACATTTTTACCTGGTTCGCCGTTGCTGACGTGAAGCTCCCAAAACTTTCATCGCACTCGATGTCGTATACGTTCTTGAATAGATTCCGCACATATTCCTGGGGGACAGTAAATGCATAATCGATAAATACACTGAAGTCTCACAAGATGCTTCGAACGATTCAGATCGTTTTTTTCGTCCTCTAGGCTTTGGTCTTTCCGCTTGGACGCTTTTTGTCTCTTTTTTGTCGGTAAAAATGCACCCTTCACAAAGCCACGCTCGTCTAGCAGGCGATTCATCATAGCTTCCATACTTCTCATGTATTCAGACGGGTTGGTCCACACGCTTCCCTGCTGGTTTCTGCCCTGTGATGGTCCCGATTCTTCTGCGTCGGCAATCGACTCTGTATCAGCATCATCGGCGATATCATCCTGTAACATGGGTTACTTTGTGCATTTCGACTCGAATGTTAGAATTACTATCAAATGGCCGAGCACTGTCACTCTTTTCGATGTTTTGGTTCTTCTGTTCGACGGCTTTTTAGGCGGGGTCGGCGCACTTTGGGCAGATGTTCCTTTATTTTCTTGCGGGATTTCGTGCCCTCGTAGGATGTCCCCTGCGGTACCGCGTGCGGTATCAGGTGTTGCGGGCCGCTGTCGCTGTCGAGGCAGGTTGGTTTTTCTATACCACGGGATCAATAATCTGTAATACATGGACGTCTGTCGTTCATGCTTACTTGAATGTTTCGCAAGTCTCGCTCGTACACCTTTCTCATTGTGGCAATTTCGTTTTCTTTTTGCGCCTGTCTCTGGAGTTCAAGAATCTGAATCAACTTCCACGAGGACGGAAGACTCACCCTTATTCTTTCCTTCTCTTCCTCGACCTTCCGGTGTCCAGCTTCGAGTTCTTTTCTCATCGTCTCGACTGCTTCCTGCTGATCCTGTATGTAGTTAGCACCCCCCTCCCCACCATTCAATGGGGCTCTGTGTACCCTTAGTTCTCTCTGCGTTTTAGTGCGGTCCTTCCGGGTCCACTCCTCAACTTCCCGTTGGAAGTCTTCCAGCGCCTTTTCCTGTGCTGCATAGGCTTCCTGCAGACTACTATTCATGGCCTATGCGTAACATCAATATAGATGAGCGTGCAGCTTTTGATGGACTTACCGCGAGTTCTTGGTTCTGTTTGACAGCCTTCGCGAGTGCGTCCTCCGAATTTCGGAGGTGCCCTCGTAGCTCCGATGAATAGTCAACTTCTTTGATGCGAACACTAGACCGGATCCACTCCCAGTGGGCTGAAGTTAGCGTGCATTGTAGCCAAGCGTAAGCACTTACTGTATCAATATCTTGTTCGCCCCCCGGTGTCTCGTATCCAGCGTCAGATTCAGTGTCGTGATCTTCATCTTGGGGATGGACATGTGATTTCTTTAGCCCACTGGCTGTTCGTTGATCAGGAATATTATCGTTGATCTCCATAGCATCAGGAACCTCCCAGAAGTTCAGCTCCGGGGAGACTGGGGACATCTTAGACTGAAGGGACAAGAGTGAATACGCGAAGGTAGGCGATTGGTGATGGTTTTTTATGGTATCTTTCTTTTTGATGACCTTGCGGTTGCCATCTCCCAGCGGACGATTATTTTGCTATGATGAAAATTAACAATTGATTGTGTGTTCCCGTAATCACCTGTTGTCTTGCTCAACAATTGAGTGCCTGTCGCTGGCGATGGGCGATTACAGCGGGCCTCAGGTAATCGCCCGTTACCTTGCTATTCCATTTGTAGAGGCAATGTGTCTTATTGTGTGACGAAAGTTAACAATTGATCGCCTGTCGCCAACAATGGGTCTTCAGGTAATCGCCTGTTGTCTTGTAGTGCTAGCGTTTCCAGCAATTCGGCACCTCACGACTACCATCTTTTTGTCGTACTGCTTGCGATTTGTTGGTTACGTTAACCTGTCCGGCTTGCACTAACACCGATGAACACCAATGCCGACTAACAATAAGCAAGGGCTAGATAAATGGTACAGACAGTTGGTTTCAGGAGTATGGAAACTACCCTAATCTTTTGATGATACATCTACGATGCTTTCTTCCACTCAAAGATACCAGCCAGCTGGGCGATTAAACTGGGAACAATGCGACGCTATAAATTGCCTTGCAATAAGCGAGCAAGGAAACTTGCTTGCAAGTGGAAGTGAGTAACTCGGTCTATGATAAACAGAAGTCCCGAACTGATGATCACCAGGTGATCAAGGTATTAAGATATGGGACTTACACCGCCTTGAGGAGATACCATCATCAGCGCGACGACACGCATTCTGTGATCCCGTCGGTGTAGCCATGTGGCTGACCTGCAAGGATGGTGCTTGTGAGACTCTGTGCTTTGGCACAGGTCTTGTGTACTTGATATTCTGGCGTCAGACAGCAAAAGCTAAAGTGGTAAGCAATGACATAACGCTACTGGAACTCTGATGTAACTATCGTAGATGAAGTTCGAAGAAGTTGTCGTGAAGCGAGTAGGCACGGGGAGCGAAATTACTTGCATGACGAGCGATCCTACACCTGCTGGGACAGGTGTGCGACTTGCAACTGGCACACGAGAACGCCATGTTATGGTCTGGACGTTTGACAACGACGTTCTTGTCCCATCCATGAGCATCCAACTGGCCACCACAGTGGCCAAAGGGATCGCTTTCGCTAATGCGCAAAACGACTTGTATGTTTGGGGGATGTATGACGGACAAATGCGAGTACCAGACGTTTGTTACCACGATGACACTTACGAGGTTACCATTAGGCTCACTGTTCGCAATGATGGGAGGGTGATTAAGACCATTAGCTTATCCTCAGCCATGTATGATTCCGGTTTGCGGTGTATTGATATTTTCTGATGATTCCTTTGCAGTGGAGGTGTCGCAGCTCATGAAAACCATTCAGTATTCTTGATCGACAACGTCACGGACAGGATAAGCCTGCACAGTATGGAATCTGGTCACCTCATCCATTCATATCCCACTAGACCAAGCATCCCCAAACCGAAGCAGGTAGCGTTCGGCGAAAAGGGGGCAATCGTTGTCGGGGGAGGTGAGAATGGTTCGGCTTACATATTTGATCACAAGCAGGGAACCCGACTGCAACTGCTGGAGCACGGGAAGGAAGGACTGGTGCAAACAATAGCGGTGCGTCCAGACTGCCTGATATCACGTAGTTATGTTCAGTTGCATAAAGGTCCATGATGGGGAGACACATTCCACGATCATTACTGCCACGTCAAGCAGTGTACCTAATCCAACTATTGTGATATGGAAGCACAACCATAATAAGCCGAAGCGCAATCCAACTGATCACAAAAAGAACGACCTCCCAGAATGAGAACCATTTCGGACATTGAATGTCGCCTTTACAGCGACTCTGCGTGCATTGGCGATCTGTATCCTGTCAGTCATTCTGTTGAATGTAATGGTACGCATCATAAAGTGCGCAGGTTTACGAACTGACATACGCGAAAAAAAAAAACAGGGCTTGTCAGTGAATCGATGGAAAAGCGATACAACTGTGGCGGACCTCATTGCGACACTTCTACCATCCATCTGGAGGGGGAACGCTCAGACCATGCAAGAACCACCGCACACCACACGATTGACAGCAGCTAGGGCGGAGTGGGAGAGAATAAAGGCCGAAGTAGCCAAGCTCGATGCTCCAGAGCTAGCATGGGAAAAGCTAGCATGGGAAGGGGTCTGGGACCACGTCACAAAGCCAGCTTCGCTCAAAGACGACCCTCCAACTATGACCGGGGCGACCGCAAGATCAGGCGAAGGATTGGACGAGAAAGATGGTGGAAGTGACAGGAGCAAGCAAGAGGAGTGGGTGACAGATATGGGTGGTGGGGAGATGAACCATGTAGACATCATATTCCTCTAGTGTGCTAAATTGTAACATCGAAAACTGGCGGACCAAAGCAATGGGGGACGAGCAATGAGAATTATCACTACTCTATGACGACATGTGGGGGACTGTCCGCAGAAAGCAAGTGAGGAAAGGATAGTCACCGCCATTGCGAATAAATCAAATCCAAGAGACACTCTCACAGCAAACCACGGAGAGCGAGGAGGAACGGTCCGCAGTAAACCACGGATAGTCTGAGAGGGAAGAACGATGGCTATCGCTATCGCAGAGGCCGAGAAAGTCGGAGACTACCTATGATATATCACGGGCAGTGAGGGAGCAATGGTCATCGTCACCACGAATAAGACACTATCTGTGGTAAACCACGGGATAGTGAAGAGATGGAACTGCCCACAGCAAACCGTGGGCAGTGAAGGGAAGGACACTCCCCAGGGTTCGACACCGAGGAGCGAGGGGTAGAACTGGAGACGTCCAAGGGAGGTTTCACAAGAGACTACCTGTGATATATCACAGGCAGTGAGGGGGCGATGGTCGTCATCACCACGTAAGGCCAAGGTCGAGAGATGCTATCTGTGGTAAACCATGGATAGTGAAGAGATGGAACTGCCCACAGCAAACCGTGGGCAGTGAGGGAAAGGACACTCCCCAGTGTTCGACACTAAGGAGCGAGGGGTAGAACTGGAGACGTCCGAGGGAGGTTTCACGAGAGACTACCTGTGATATATCACAGGCAGTGAGGGGGCGATGGTCGTCGTCACCACGTAAGGCCAAGGTCGAGAGATGCTATCTGTGGTAAACCACGGATAGTGAAGAGATGAGACTGCCCACAGTAAACTGTGGGCAGTGAGGGAAAGGACACTCCCCAGTGTTCGACACCGAGGAGTGATCATGAGTAGAGGAAGAGTGGACGGACTTACCTAATCATGAATTGATGATTGCACAGCTCACGTGCTTTCCTAATACAATTCCGGTTTCAGAAAGTTGTATAAGTGGTGCCTTTCTAAACTGTTCATCTCACTCCTCACTCCTCGGTGTTGAACACTGGGGAGTGTCCTTTCCCTCACTGCCCACGGTTTACTGTGGACAGTCTCATCTCTTCACTATCTGTGGTTTACCACGGATAGCATCTCTCGACCTTGGCCTTATTCATGGTGATGACCATCGCCCCTCACTGCCCGTGATATATCATAGGTTCCGACTTTCTCGGCCTCTGCGATAGCGATAGCCATCGTTCTTCCTTCTCAGACTATCCATGGTTTGCTGCGGGTGGTGTCTCTTGGGCTTGATTTATTCGCGGCAGCGGCGACCATCCCTTCCTCACTTGCATTATTTGTGGCGATGGCGATCATCCTCCTACCTCTCTTCTATTTCTCAGATCGCTTGTGGTTTACTGCGGACGGTGCCTGGCTTTCTTGTAGATGTCTTAGTGGTACCATTGCTAAAGCGACTTGGCGGGTCTACTAGGCTAGCAGAGCCCAACGCACGCCGATCCACAGCTTCAGGCTCTAAGTGTAATAAACATATACAATGGCCGACTCTGCTCGTAGTTCACACTAGAATTTCGCAAGTTGGGTATGTTGAAATCAGTGATATTTCTCTTTCAGACTTCGTCTTCATGTCACTGATTAGATGAAAGATCTTATCTTCATACTTACACTATCACGTTTAGTCATAGATCCGTTCTACGGTCTCTTAGTCATTTCTTATGACTCATGATACGTTTCTATCGTATCTTCCCTTTCTTTATTTAGAAAGAGGTTTCTTTGCGCACAGACCAGCGCATATACATATACAAACAATCCTGTATGTATATAAGGAGAGCTCTCTTCTATCGCTCTCCTTAACTCGAATTACTACCTCGTTCTTTGAGTCCTCCACAGTCCTTCTACTGCTCAAGTCTTACCTCAAGTTGCCTAGCTCCATAGTTACTGTGAGTTTCCCACAGTACATCCTTCTTACGAAGAGACCTCTGCACCCAGACCTTATAGGCTGGTTACAAACGAGAACAGGCACTCTCGTTAGGGTATAATGAATAGATTGCGATGGAAGAGCTGTTGACGTATTATCATCTAATTAACTTTTTTCTTTCCCTTCACATTCGCCGCCATGCATTCGGACAACCTGGCTCTCCCAGATGTATACTTCAAGCGCATTTGAATGAGATCATGAACAGGCCAACATGAAAAGTAATCCGCGAGGTCCAGAAATGCTTTGGATGCCTGATCGTCCGAGGTTCCATGAGTATTGACTCGTAGCTTTCATAGGCTGAAGCCACTTTACCTCCTGCACCACTGAGTGTATCGCCTCGTTGCTTTGGCGAGATTTACATTTGGTGATGTCAAGATGTTTTTTGATTGAGCAGTGGACAAATTTCTAGCATGTCATATGAGAAACACTGGTGTAATCATTCGGGTGTAACATACCTTGAGCTTCAAAAATGTAGCACTGTCCCAGGCCAGCTGAGCTTCCAAGTTATAACCACCCCTTCCAGGCCTCCCCGGCTCCCCATCAGGCTTTGATATTTTGTTGCCCAAAGACTCCAGAGACGTCAGCGACGAATCTGACAAGGCCGAATCCGACATAGCATCATCCTCATCCTCGGTGACTGTCGATGGTGACTGAGATGTTTCGGGGATAGGGTGTCGTGAGGTAGTAGCCCTGACTTGAACCGCTGGTGTAGCTGGCATAGGGCAGTGTACGGGATGCGATGGAGATGACTTGGCGAGGAAGAGAAACAAATCTTCACGAGAACAGACTATGATGGTTGGATTCGATAGTAAATCAACATGTGAAGAAAGTAAAGGAACGGGTGGAGGCGGCAGACTGGGTTCCACGAAGGCAGGGATAGGTTTTGATGAGACTTGAGATGGCAGCATGTTCACAGGTGCGAGAGAGGGTAGGGAGGCGAGTTCAAAGTGGTTGCAACTTCATAATTGGGGAATAGGCACCGATTTCTACTTTAGTCGAAACAATTGCATGGGAAATTAATAAGTATGAGTAGAAGATCTGACCTTCACCCTTGCTGTCAACAATAAGCTGAGCAAAGAAGGGCACTCGGAAGGACGACCGGACGGTGTCTGACAATTGAAGGGCAAGGGAAGATATGTCTCTCTCCGCCGGTGCTCATCACCACTGCGTTACAGCCGACGCTTTGCGGTAAATCACAGCGAAGACCCGAGGCTAGCCAAGGTTGAGAGATGCTATCCGTGGTAAACCACAGGTAGTGAAGAGATGAGACTGCCCACAGTAAACCGTGGGCAGTGAGGGAAAGGACACTCCCCAGTGTTCAACACCGAGGAGTGAGGAGTGAGATGAACGGTTTAGAAAGGCACCACTTATACAACTTTCTGAAACCGGAATTTGTATTAGGTAAGCACATGAGCTGTGCAATCATCGATTCATGATTAGGTAAGTCCGTCCACTCTTCCTCTACTCCCTCATGATCACTCCTTGGTGTTGAACACTGGGGAGTGTCCTCTCCCTCACTGCCCACGGTTTACTGTGGGCAGTCTCATCTCTTCACTATCCGTGGTTTACCACGGATAGCATCTCTCGACCTTGGCCTTACGTGGTGATGACGACCATCGCCCCCTCACTACCTGTGATATATCACGGATAGTCTCCCCGACTTTCTCGGCCTCTGTGATAGAGATAGCCATCGTTCTCCCTTCTCAGACTTTCTGCGGACAGTTCCTCCTCACTCTCCATGGTTTACCACAGATAGCGTCTCTCAACCTTGGCTTTATTCATGGTGACGACGACCATCGCCCCATCCATTTTTCCTAGCCTGAGATCGCCTTCTTTCCCTCATTATCCGCGATAGATTATGGGTAACCTCTCGTGAACTCTCCCTCAGATGTTTCCGTGGTTCGCTCAGCTATGTGCCCCACCGACCCCTTGATGAAGTACCATCCAGTTTCATCTCTCACTCTTCAGTGTTGAACACTGGGGAGTGTCTTTCCCCTCACTGTCCACGGTCTACTGCGGACAGTTTCCCCTCCTCAACTATCCGTGGTTTACTGCGGGCAGTGCCTCCCAGACATCCCCATAAAGCCGCCTTAGTGGTCCCGCTGTCGCTAACCATCATTTAGCGGTCTTCCTTGTTCCCTGGCGTTAAACATCAAGGAACATCTTGTCTTCATTGTTCACGGGTCCCTAGCGAATTTCCTTTACTCCATTGGTCTATGCTGTTGTATTCGATACAACAGCGCCCTTATAACCAAATTTGGTGCCTAGGCAACACTGTGTTTTCTAGCATTTAAATTCTCTCATCCCACTTGATCCCTACATCAGATTTCGCAGGTGTATACACCTTCGAGATCCTTAATCACTCCAAGCGTCTTGCAGTTGGCTCTCTGGATTTGAGCTTCATTCCAGCAGCGCAAGGTATGTGCTCTCAAATGAGTGACATTAATCTTATTGAGGAAACATTTTAGAAATGCCATCTAGAAATGCCACCTTCCGCTGTCAGTGTTCTCGCTGCTGTGATGTTAATGCACAAGGCATTCCCCACAATCCTACCGGCAAACTTATACCCGTCCTGCGGAAAGCTGCTCATCTCCAGTGTGTTCACTCAACTCTGGACCCTTCTTCTGACTTGCACTTGCAGTCTGTCAGAGCGTTAACCGATACAATGTTACGGCCATCTGCAGGTGTGGACAATGTTGAACCCATTTCGATCAGCGCTTCTCAGTCTAGCAGTGTTGATTCCATCTCTGCTCACGTGTTTGGTCTTATGCTTGTCGACGATGGCCTGGATAATGTTACCCAGTCCGATAAATTGTGGTCTTCCCGGGAGGAATTTCAGCAGCGCGCCAACGAACACAGTTCATCTGGGGTGTCTGTTCCCTCCATCGGCAATGTTACGGCAAGTTTAGCCCGCCTCACCCTCCACCATGCCTCCCAACAACCACAGACACCAGAAGCATCCCATTGCTCTCCTTTCTCTCTTGATGGCACCAGCCTGTCGCAGATGCCAATACCAGATTCATTCAGGCCCACCACTCCCCGTTGTCACGCTGCTCGAAGTGAAGCACATAGTGCCTCTAATGGAAAGCGCGACCGGCGCACAGCCACTGCTCATTTGCACTTGAGTGCTATTGAGGCTCGCGCGGAAAGCATGTCTATCTTACTTGCCATGTCGACATTGACTTCATCGCTCCAGAAGATACGAGAGGGTGCACTTTCCCTCAAAGAGGCACTGAATACTGTCAACCGTCGCAAAGCCTCAGTTCAAGATCGCAAGCAAACCTTGATTATTGTCGTAGAGAAGCTTCTTTTAGCTCTTGAAGTACGAGCAGCCCAAACGAGTAATAGCTCCCACGAAACCATCAAATTCAATTGTGGTAT
>JBBPUM010000829.1:0-12771 GCA_038094695.1 Chiua aff. virens | reverse complement strand
GCATATCTGTAGATTTACCATACACCTGTACAAACAGTAGAATAGTATATAAGGGGCCCTCCCAGCTCCCAGAAGGACCCAGTCTTGTCCTCTCTGGAGTTTTCCCAAACCTCTAGTGCCCTTGACTCGCTTTCTACTGTCCTTCAGCAAATAACTTAAGCCTGTTTAAGGTTTGGTTGTTTCACAAAGAGGACCATGGATGGTTCTGGTATGACAAATACATTGGTAGCAGCCTGGGTATGTGATGGGGGATCTCAAACAAACTCCATGGATGTGGAAATCAATGGCTTGGGGTGATTCTGATATTGTTCATCGATGGTATCCTTGAATAGGTTTATGATAGGATGGCATCTGATGTATCCTCCATTGAAGAAATTAAGATACCCATTGTTGTGAATAATGTGGCCTGTCCAGATGTATGTACTCAAGTACATGCAGGCAATTATAAAGAAGATGACCTTATCCACACATGTAGCATACTGGATTGGTGCCAGTCAAGAACTAAGAGTGATCCTGAGTCTGTTGTGGGATTTGTAACTGACAGGATGAAGGTGAAGCCCAGGCTTTTGCTACAGCTGGGGCCAGGCATGCAAGGCACATGTAAAGGGCAGAGTAAGAGACATCTGATAAATCGAGCATGTGTAGTTTGCAGCCAATTTCTTCCACCTTGTCAATATGCACTGAAGATATTGTGCCTGAGTTGAATATGACCTGCTTAGTCTGTACATCTTGTGGGGCTTCTTTCTTCTGATTGGTTTCATCATTTGATTCATTATTGGAATCTTTGAACTGTGAGATCTGATTTGCTTGCAACTGATCCTTTTTATCCAGAGCTGAAACATCCCATCTGTCATGCAGGGTCTTCATATGTACCACTATCAGATCATTGAGATCTGCATCAAATGCATCATTGAAGAGAATGCAGTGTTTGGCCTCCATTACCTTTTTATAGTTGGTTGGCTCATTGTGGGAATAATTTAAGTTCTTTAGCTCCAGGCAGTTGATAGCATAACAGATGGATAGTGACAATCCAGTCCAAAAGTAGCAATCCTGCTCATTAGCAGAGATCTTCTTCTGATCAACAAGCCAGACTGCAATAGGGCAGAAATGGTAATAGTATTGTTGTAGCTCAGTTTTGGTTGAGATATCATCATTGGAAGGGGCTGTGACAGTGAGTTCAAGATCATGATGAGTATATTTGATACCTTTGTCTGCATCTGGGTATTGCTCCAAGATGCTCTTCTTGAATATGTTATATTCATGACTTTCATATCCTGTAAGCATGACCCAAAAATGCTTGGTCATCTTATCAACATAGCAAATAATTATTTTACTTTTTTCTGCATCAGACAAGGTGCTCACATCTGCATAGTCCTCAAAGAGCTCAAAGAACTCTAGCAATTCAAATGTTCCACCATTAAACATCAGCACTTTTGAAGATGTCAGTGATGGCATTGCATTGATGCTCTTAAGGGTATTGCTGGAGAATAGGGTTGACATGGCAACAGATAGGGCTGGTGGCTGTTGTGCAAGGGAGAGCTGTGGTATGTGTATGGGTGCAGGCAATGGGGGTGCTGCTAGTATGAGAGCAGGCAGTAGTGGCAGCTGCATGGGGGGAAGATGGTAGGAGCTGTGGAAAGACTGCTGGGGTATCAAGCCTAAAGCCATCAAAGCCATCAATACTGGCTTGGGCCTGGCCTAGGCCACAGCTTACTATAGTTACACCATAGACTTGCAATATTATCTTCAAAAATAGTACTAAAGATTCATAAAAGTAACAAATACATCATCATTATCATTAGTGTTGTCATTTATCTCATCAGCATCACTCTCGATGTTCAATCCTAACCTGTCACTAGCAGAATCATTGAGTGTATTGCCATTGTCTTGAGAATTACTGCCTCCAGCCATGGGCATGTCAGCCCCCTCATGTGTGCTGACAATGTTAGCTAAGTCTTCATGAAACAATAAATCTTTATGAGCAAGAGACTTCATGCACTGTAGTGCCTCCACAATATCAGCTTTGAGGTGATTCCATCACTTGCTAATTGTAATGCTGGCTGAGGAGAATGCACATTTGGATGAAACTGAATTCACCATAATCAAAAGGTAGTTGGATGCAAGGGATGTTCAAACAGGATAATGTGCTACATTCATCCCCCATCACTGCATGATGGACAGTGTACCAATAGTTCCATGTGTCTGAAGGTACTCATGAAATACTTGTAGCCATTGATTAGTGGGATCACACCAGCCCTCAGAACCCCCAGTTGGCTCTGTGTCAGTACTATCCTTGTCAGATGAGATTTGAGCAAGTGTGTTGAGTGACTGTGCTTTTGCAATTTTTGGGTCTGTTATCCATGTGGACCCCAACCATCATGATATAGGAGATCATACTGTTTTTGATACTTTGCATTGCACTATGAGTGTGAAATGAAGGATAAAATTTAAAAAAATACTCACTATTTCCTCAAGGTGCCATATCACATTGGCAAGCAAGTCTTTTTACCCCAGTTGGAACAGATGTGATTCAATTTCTGAGCAGGATCAAGCACTTGTTACTGAGGGTATACTGTTAAAATCCATATGCACTTATTCATAGAGATGATGTGTGCATTGGAGGTTGCAGTCCATTGATAGTACTTAGCCACTTTGTTGATACCAGCTTTGAGAGCTTCATGGAAATCAAGGTTTGATACCCTTTGACTTGTGGGTCAACCAGGCTGTGTGTAGTGCCTCTAGTGCAGGCAGAGCAGTGTGTAGAGTTGAACTACCATCTGTTAAAAAAGTGTGTTGAGCCTTCTCAGCATGCTACAATGGTTTAAAATTAGTACCAGATGCTATACATAAAATATAACACTAGATGGCATACCCTGAGGAGCAACAATAGTAATTGTGCATGCTCCCATTCATACTCTGATAGTTCCAGGTCTAAAACCTTTTGGCACTTTTCAGAATCATGTTCATATATGGCCAAACAATAAATGAATGTATTGACTTCCTAAGAGGGGATTAACTCTTAGTGATTGTTACAATCACAGCAAACCCTATGGTCAATCACTGAAGTGACTACCTAGTCACTACTAGGAGTAACTGACAAGAGTGACTAACAAGGAGTGATTGACATACCCACTATAGTGACTGACAACTACAATCACTAACAATACAACCATATGCCATTAACCATTGGTACTGTCTCACTAATACTATCCTAATCACTCTATTTTATACCTATTTTCCCATATTTTTTCCATTGCCATTTAGGCTTGCTATAAGCCTAATACTTTGTTTGTATAATTAGCCCCTATTTGACTTAGGCCTGGCTATGGTCTAGACCTATTAACCCTTGACCAGTCTAGACTATACAAATCCTCAAACCATTCTAGACTTATGTATGTTATTCTATTTCACACATGTTTGCCTCATGTCCATCCTACACATGTTCTCCTCATGTTTACCTTCCCCTATGCCTTGGCCAGACTCCCTATTATATTCCATGGCTATGCAGCCTGGATTCCTAAACTCTCAGCCTATCCAAAACCCTTGTCCCATAGCATAGCATATCTATAGATTTACTATCTATACAAACAGTAGAATAGTATATAAGAGATCCTCCCAGCTCTCAGAAGAATCCAGTCTTGTCCTCTTTGGAGTTTTCCCAAACCTCTAGATCCCTTGACTCACTTTCTACTTGTCCTTCTACAAATAACTTAAGCCTGTAAAGGTTTGGTTGTTTCAGATTGTGACAGGTTAGCCAGTTATGTCCTAGAATAAGAGAGTACATCCAATGAGGTGATGTAGAGTATTGTCAGAGTAATATCACCATTGTGAAACAGTTGATTGCTTGAGTAATAGTAGAGTTAGTAGTTTCATTGAAGAGATGGAGTTAGTGCAGGGGTATGGAATAGGTTTGAAAGCATGTTCATTAATGAAGACTAGTATTGATAAAACAATCAGAGGAGCCAGAGTCTACAAGTGGAGAAAGAAGTCTAGATTAGAGTTATATATATATATGTGTGTAGAGGCAAAATACAGTTGATTAGATCCACTGCTACCCATTTGATTTGTCTGTGTCTGAGCAAAATCAACAAGTAGTATCAACTCTCAATTGAGTAAGTATGTCATTGAGTTTATTCATAGTCTAACATTTATCCATACATGAATCATACCTTGAAAACTAAGTTATCCCCAAGTAAATTACAAAGTCAGCTTGAATAACTTGGGCATATAATGGCAGATAACTTAGACATGTCAGACTAAACAATATGATATGACAACACATATACACACACACACTCTCTCTCTCTATATCTCATAGTTCTCTTTCTTATATATATTACATTTTATTAGATCAGCAAAATAGTAAATCATTTGTATGAACATATGGATATCTATGTGATAGATATGGGTATAGGTCAGACTTTATACTCATCTCAAATCCATATCCAATCCATGAATTTGTAGGTATTGTCTGAGAGAGTATAGATGGCCAGGCCTATGAAGACAGTGACAAAAGATAAGAGGAAAGAGATGGATATACAAGTATTATGGTAATGATTATATAATCCAAGTACTGACTATATCAAGAGTGAGCCCAATACACTCTGATACTCAAGATATGATAGGGCTTCTTTTACTACAACTATATAGTACCTCTACCAGGACTCTGAAAAAAGTTATATGCAAAAGAAGCAAATTATTGCAAGAACATAAGACCCCACTATTCATCCACTCTATCCCCTCCACAAAGGGATGATATAATCAATCAGAACTATGTAATGAAAGACAAAAAGGAGAGTCATGTCTGACCAAACCCTTCACCACTAAATACCTTATTACTATCCTTCTCTATATTACACAGATCAAAACCATGCCCCTACAGGCCATTGAAGCCACTAGATCAGTAGCTTTCCTACTAGGGCAAGAAACCATCTCATACACAGCCCAATCTTATGGACAAGATTAAAAATGATCTAATAACTGTCTTGAACAGCATTATCACTGCCATTTTACCCTAGCCAGAGAATGTAAAGCTCTATATGACACCTGTATCAAATGTGGACACACACACCACACAGACCAATGTGATGACCTGAAAGGAACTAAATTCTATGGAATCTACAAAGAAGAAAGGCCCTGGCAGCAATGCACACACATCTCCTATGTTTCTAATAATTTTACAGAATCATGACCAAACCAGTTATGAAAGGGTCTCTAATGGTAGGACTGAACTGGAATCTATAACTGGTTAAGATTAGTATATGATTAGTTATATGACCAATTATGACCAGTTTTTTAAAAACTAGTTGCCATATGTGTAGAACTGATTATGATACTTAGGCTTAGTGACTCAGATCATATGTGGTATACACTCCTAGCTAGCAGTGGATCTAATCCTCAGACAAATTGACTGAGAAAACATTGAGATCAGAATATTTTAACATGATATGTTATATTTATGCCTCCTAAATCTGATCTATGTGAACACTAATACTGAGATTGATGATATGGGAATTATAACATATTGTAGTATTGATTAAGGGCTATCTACTGACCCAATTTTTAGAGAGATCAACTAGATTTGATCAAGATCAAGATTTCAGATTGGATATCAGATCTAGAGGAAGGAAACTGAATTTTGGACATAGAAAATTAGCATAAATCTTTAAAGTTCTGAAAATAGTTGAAGATGTAGGTAACAATAGGGACAAATAGGGGCTGCAATTCAGTTTGGTTATGAGTTGGTTATAACCAGTTATCATCAGTTTATGTATTCATAGATTCTATGTAACCATAAATCTAATCTACAATTTCTATAATTGAACTAATTCATAAATGGTTATGGATTGGATACTAGGCATAGCCATGGCTATCTTTCCAAAGAACCTGCAAAATAAGCTGTGTCATTTCTGGGTAGTATTTCAAAGTCCAGTTGCAGACTGGTAGCACAACTGGACTGGTGTCAGTTGTATGCAACCAGTCTTTACCAGTCCAGTTCCAGTTGCCTGGTTTTGGAGGAAGTGAGACACTATATTTGGTAATTTTTCCATATTTTTCAGAATTTATTTGGCCCATATATCACTCAA
The DNA here is from genome assembly GCA_038094695.1 of Chiua aff. virens. Classification (NCBI taxonomy): domain Eukaryota; kingdom Fungi; phylum Basidiomycota; class Agaricomycetes; order Boletales; family Boletaceae; genus Chiua; species Chiua aff. virens. Next base: position 6,685 of record JBBPUM010000829.1, on the reverse strand, counting down.
AATCAATATTTCAATGTCAAAAAGAGACATGCAACCAGGAAATGCTCATCTCTTATCCAAAATTTATTTTCATATTACATATTATGGAGATTACATGTAGCCAAGAGTATGTAGATGTTACAATTCTCTCTTTTCTTTTGTTCTATGTCACTTCACTACCTTTGCTCCATAGTTCTTTCCTCAGACTTGTGTCTTAGTTGTCTAAGCCCTGTTAAAATCTCATCATCATTGGCTCCCTAATCCCACCACTCTGATTGTATCCACAGTATCTTAGTCATTTCCCTTTCATCAGGATCCACTCCCATCATACTTAGATATCATGTCTCCTTTCTTTTTGGTCTCTTTGTGTTAGTTTCACTTGGACTGCCCATTCATACTATATAAACCTCATACTCTCCTGCCTGTAACCAGCTTAGATCTACTTAACAATAAACCTTGTTCTATATTCCCTTTGAATTGCAGAACACTTGTCCCAAGCTCCAAGTACCTTTAACCCCTCAACCCCTACCAGATAGACTTGGTAGTCTTTGACCCTTGTTGTACAAGTCATTGCTTGGTCCTACTCAGAGCAAGCATAACAGTAGAATACTTCATCTCATATATAGAAATCATAAAAGTCACTTCAAGTGATAAATTGATGTAAGTAAATTTGGGTCAGTATATCTCTCAGAATCACTCAAAAATGACAAATGATCCAGAAATATCTCATCAGGTATGAATTCTTAAGGCATGACTCCCACTATAGAAACTGCATGTAGCCTGTATAGAATAATTGATCTTACTAATAGAAAGCATGAAACCCACATGGTGAATTGTTGTAAGTAAATCTAGATTAGATACCCTCTAAATCAACATTGATCTGAAAATGAATCATGTCTACTGATCCTGAGATCCAATCTTTATTATATATAGGGGTAATTTATAACTAGGGGTCCATAGAAAAATTATTATCACTCATAGGAAGCATGAGTCTCATTTGGTTGCATAACTGCTAACAAACTGATCAGGACCACTGAGCTCTAATTGATCCCCAGTTGCATGATCAGGGGTTCAAAAAACTGAACTTTTAAACACTACTGCAGAGTGTCCAACAGTGACTACCACAGCCTGAGCAGACCCATTGACATGCTAGTGAGCATGTATAAGTAGAAACTAGTGAGTAAAGTAAGGCAAAAAATGAACATACCACTTGGAGGTCATTAAGGTATGAGAAGTTGCTCACAAGTGCAGTGACTTGCTCCTGCCTGAACATGGCCTCTTGCAACCAGATATTGATTGGGAGTACAAGGTTGTAGAGTTGAGAGGTTAGTAGTTGTGCTGCAGAGTTGAATTTGTTGCATATGTTGTTTGTGATATTCTTCAATTTCTTGAACTCTTACACAGCATGCTTTGCTAACCAATTACTAATGTCATCTAAGCCTAAGAATGACAAGAATGAGTAAAAATAACAAATGTACTACCCAAGTATGCAACTGCTGTCTTAAATTAAATCTTGAATCATCATTGTAAGTTTCTTGGCAGCATCAGGTAGAAGGATTTCAGTGAATAAGGTCATTATAAAATTCCACCTTGTGGTAGTGCATATGAGCTCAATGGTTTGTGGAATGAGAGAACATTGTGTTGTGGCTGTACTAGTATTTTCAGGTTGATTAGTACTAGTAGCAGTTTCAACCTGACTAGTGCTCTATAGTAGAGTACTGGGCAGAAGCTGCATATAGCTAGTATTCCCAATAACTTGAATGTTTTGGCTTGTGGGTGAATAATATCTAGTCTGAGTACTAGATATGTGAAGATATTTCTATTGGTGGGTATCCATTAATGAAAGACCTTGAGTCTGAGTTAAGTCAACTCACAGCTGTGTGATAGACAAGGGCATGTAATTGAAGTTGGAGAAGAAGTCAGAATGATGTTGGAATGAGATAGCAGGGTAACTGTACACTATGCATGATCTTGCATGTTTGCATTGCCAAAAAATAATTGCAAGAGTTGGGGTACATTACTGGCATGAGATCAAGGAAGATCTTGACTTGAAGAGGAAACACAACTCAGTCCAGGTTATGGAGTAGGCAAGCCATAGATACTAGGATCATTGAGGTTTGTACCAACTTAGTAGGGCTTAGCTGAAGGATACACTAGAATCTGAATCTCTGCTGGGTGTATTGGCTATTCAGTGGGTACTTCAATCTGGCTCCTAGACTGATTCAGTTGCAAAGACTGAGGAAATTTTCCTCTTGTCTGATATGATCATGATCAGTAAGAGATCAGAATATGTAATCACTAGTTAAGCATAGGATATACCTTGGATTTTATTTTTAATCCTTTCTTTGAAAACATTGATGAAGTACAAGGTGGTAGAGGGTTGTACTGTTCACTAATAGTTTAATATTTATATGAGATGAGCTGACCACTTATAGATGCTTGGTGATCAAGCACATTAGGTCTGGGGACACCAAGTTGTAGCTCAAATACAGAATAAAATTGAAGTGCTTCATACGCTATACTTGTTCTAAAATTAATAGAAATATTTTAGTGAAAGACTAGAAACAGTCATAATAGCTCATACTCTATTTAGAAAAATTGGACAGTTTTCTGGACCACATGGACTGCACTCTCTTCATTTGTCACATCTTCATCAGTCCCACTATTAGATTCTACTATTGCTGCTGTCAAAATAGCATTTAATCAATGAGGTGTATCATCTTCTGCAGAAACCCCACCCAGCCCACAATGGGCCATTTCCTTCTCCAGTTGGTCAAGGAATTCATCTACCACTGAGAGTGACTTCAAGTCCTGACTATATGCTGCAATATTTTAAGTTCATATTATCCTCCAGTTCTTTCAGTGAAGTCACTTCTTGAATATCTTCTCAAAAACTACAACTTCATTGGCTGCTATGTGGAAATTCTTTGCTTCATCCTTATGAAGGGTAAGGAGGAAGTCTCCATGTTGATCAATGCCTCAATATCCTATGCTGTAGAAAGAGCTTGTAGGCACTTGGATTCTTCATCAGTCTCTCTTGCTTCTAAAGCCAGCTAGTACTGTATAGAATGATTTATCTTAAGGATTGGTATGTAGCTACATACCCTCTGGAATGACATATAATCCAGGAATGCTCAGATTTTCTGATCCTGTGATTGGATTTCTAAGGTCCATAGGAGTAATTTGTAGCTAATGGAGTGCAGAATAATGTTTAGTAGTTGTGCAAACCATGGTTCCCATGTGTTTAGGGGCTATGGACCAGTCTGTACAATAACTAATTGTAACTGCTTGCAACTGATAAAAGACTGTTTAGGACCAGTTGCAGTCCTAGACCTCATCTTACACACCAGGGATTATGACATTTCCTCGATGTCTATAGTGTATTGAAGATGGGAATAAAAATGTAAAATTTTAGTTGATTTTAATTTCCTATTTTTCATCCCCAGAAATTTTAAATGGTATTGTCAACAAAATGTTCATTGAAATTTGCACTTTTATGTAACATGTTACAGTTATGAAAATGTGATAGAAAATGATATATTTAAGGGAACAATAAACTTAACACAAAATTAGAAATATTATTAATGGCTTTTCTAGTACTGGATACATAAAATTTTGTTGTTCAAAAAATGATAGATGAAATATTTAGTTTTGCAAGTTCTTTTTGGTGGCCAGGAAATTTAAAATTAAAAAATTACTTTTTACCTTTCTAAAAATATATTATTTTCGAATCAAGAAAAGTAATTGCACACTCATTGGCTGCTCAGCAGGCACTCAGCAGTCACTCATCAGGCACTCAGTACCTGATGAATACAGCAAGGGGACATGTTCCTTGCCATCTCATATCCAAGTATCTTACGGTTGTGACTAAGGAGTGTTACCATGAAAAAAACTTGCAGTTTGATGGAAGAGATGAAGTTCTGAAACCTTGTGGGTCCACATAACTAAGTGTTAATCATGTCATTGGGATCAAAGTTAATCTTGAAAGGAGCGGTACAGTCAAATTCAGTACATATGCCTATCTAATTCTTGACCAGCTCCAAGGTCAGTAAAAGTGAGCTATGGTGAAGGAGATGTCGGAGAAAGACAGAAGCTGTGAATATTTTGAGCTCAGGGAAGGCAGACAGCGGGTGTGTTGGTAATGAAGCCACCAGTGAGAGTTTCATAAGATGCCTGAGGGACAGAGGAGAAACCGCCCACAGTAAACCACAGAGGATAGAAAGTGAGTAGGAAAGAGAAATCATCTGCAACAGACAATCCAAGAAGGGAGAGCAACAGTCCCCAGCACCAAGAGTAAGACTGAGGCAGCGGGGAGAGGGAACAGTTGCAGACAACCTATGATTGTCATTGCCATGAAAAAGGCCAGGGAAGTCTGAGAGACATTATCTATGGCAAACCACAGACAGCAAAGAGGAACTGGCTGCAATAAGTCACAAACAATCTGAGAAGGAAGAATGATGGTGGCCTCCATGAATAAGGCCAGAGTAGAGAGGCACTATCTGCAGTTTGCCACAGATAGTGAGGAAAGGAAACTGTCCACAGTAAACCATGGACAGTGAGGGGAAAGACACTCCCCAGTGTTCAACACCAAGGAGTGAGAAGAACTGCATGGTACTTCACCAAGAGATCGACAGGTTGTGTAGCTAAGTAAACCACGGAGACACCTAAGGGAGAGTTACTTGTAGAATACCATGGGCAGCGAGGGGAGGAATGCGATCTCAAGCTGGGAAGAGAAAGTGGGGTGATGGACATCATCACCATGAATAGGACTGGGATCAAGAGACACTATCTGTGGTTTACCACAGATAGTAAGAAGGGGGAGCTGCCCACAGTAAACCATGGACAGTGAGCACACTGAGGAGTGATAGAGTAGTAGAGGAAGACTTGAAGGGACTTGATCACGAGGCCGATGATTGCACATGCACATGCTTACCTAACAACAACAACACTTTCTTAGTGGTCATTGCCATTTGTGTCTTTCTGATCTGTTCTCCTCACTCCTTGGTGTTGAACACTGAGGAGTGTCTTCATTGTTCATGGGCAGCTCTCCCACTCACTATCCGTGGTTTACTGCAGGTAGTCTTCCAGGCACTTCCTTGTCAATAAGTGGCTTTGTTTGTTCCACTATTGTCATGTCATGCTGCAGAGATTGCCAACATTGAGTGGGTGACCACACTTGCTGGATATTTATTCAGTCAAGACGCATTGTTGCTCACATCTCTAGATCTTATTCCATCCTCAGCTCTTCGGTGTTCACACTGTCGAGTTTCTCTTGTCATTAAACTTTGTTGTCGCAGCTCGTTGGTGTTTATGCTGATGAGCTCCTCACTTTGTACCAACTATTCAACTCTTCGGTGTTCACACTGTCAAGTTCTCTTGCCATTGGATCTTGTCATTGCGCAGCACGTTGGTGTTTATGCTGACAAGCTCACTATCCTTTCTTATACCAAGCACTTTCCCCTGTCGTTCGAGCTCTAACTCTTTGGTGTTTACACTGTTGAGTCTCCCTACTATTACAACTCATCATTGTCACATCAGGAAAAACCTCCCCCAGATAATCCTGACAATTACATATAATTATCAGAAAATATGGATATTCTGATATTTTCACAGGAAATTGGGATAATTGTGTGATAAATTATGAACATTTCAACAGTGGTCAGATAAGAGATAGTGTAAATAATATGATATTACATGGATTTCTAAAAAATATCAAGAAATAGGATGTTTTCTATAGTACCTAAGTGTACAAAAAAGCGGACTAAAGTGTAGTAAAAGTGTAGTACTCAAGTGTACAAAAAAGCGGACCAACAGTGTAGTAAAAGTGTAGTACCTAAGTGTACAAAAAAGCGGACTAAAATGTAGTAAAAGTGTAGTACCTAAGTGTACAAAAAAGCGGACTAAAATGTAGTAAAAGTGTAGTACTCAAGTGTACAAAAAAGCGGACCAAAAGTGTAGCAAAAGTGTAGCAAAAGTGTAGTACCTAAGTGTACAAAAAAGCGGACTAAAAGTGTACTAAAAGTGTAGTAACTAAGTGTACAAAAAAGCGGACCAAAGTGTAGCAAAAGTGTAGTACCTAAATGTACAAAAAAGCGGACTAAAAGTGTATTGAAAGTGTAGTAGCTAAGTGTACAAAAAAGCGGACCAAAGTGTAGCAAAAGTGTAGTACCTAAGTGTACAAAAAAGCGGACTAAAAGTGTACTAAAAGTGTAGTAGCTGAGTTTACAAAAAAGCGGACTAAAGTGTAGCAAGAGTGTAGTATCCAAGTGTACAAAAAAGCGGACTAAAGTGTACTAAAGATGTATTACCTAAGTGTACAAAAAAGCGGACTAAAAGTGTACTAAAGATGTAGTAGCTAAGTGTACAAAAAAGCGGACTAAAGTGTAGTAAAAGTGTATTAAAAGTGTAGTAGCTGAGTTTACAAAAAAGCGGACTAAAAGTGTACAAAAAAGCATACTAAAAGTGTACAAAAAAGCGTACTAAAAGTGTAGCATAAGTGTAGCCATCAAGACTTAGTCAAATTTGTGGTGTTGTCTAATTTGGGTAATATACCCACAGCCCCAGTTTGGCAATGTGGCGATGTTTGTGCGATGTTTTTGTTGTTTGGTCCCACAAACATATTTAAACCCAGCCTCTCTCAGATTTTTTCCCACAGCCTCTTTCTTCCCTTTCTTTATCATCACTCTTCTACACTATTTACCACACT
>JBBPUM010000828.1:0-12776 GCA_038094695.1 Chiua aff. virens | reverse complement strand
CGATGCTGGCGTGATCTACTCCTTCACGCTTTTCACTGCGTTGCTCTGCTTTGTGAATGAATCTAATGGTCAATATGTGGTTTTGGACATGGTCAGTCATTTGCACATGCCCCGCTCGAGACTAGAAATAGTCTCACTGACAAATTATGGTTACTTCTAGGTCATGCCCATCATCTCCATCACGTTTTACATGGTCATTATTCGTGTTGGTTTAGCCAATCGGGCAAACCAACGCACAAATACATTGCCATTGGGTTGTGCATCCTCTTGTCCAAGTTCTAGTGCCGACAGGACAAGCAGAATGCAAGTTCACATCACGACATTGACCGAAAATAAAGTGGACGTTGAACGCCCGTCAATAAGTCCGTTGACTGTAGGTCTGAGCAACGAGAACCATCGGGTGATGGTCTAGACTGACGACAACATCGATGGAATGGTTCGAGTTTTCTGCCAACGTATGAGTGGCTTTCGTAAATTACTCGGATCCTGTTCACTAGCAGTAGGGTAAAATTGACACTCCTAGTCTTTCCCTTACGAGTCCTTCGATCTATGGCTATCTTGTAGTACCATATGGCTCGACGTAATGATTTTACCTGCCCCTTAAAGAGAGACTCGGACCCCGAGTCTTAGGAACAGGTCATCTTGGGACCTGTTGAGCGTCGAATGCACTGATATGATACCCCAGATCTCTTCCACGTATAACTGACTTCAATATCCTGTAGGATTATGTACGATACCTTACCAGGATGTGTGGTTACGAGCGCTGGAATCGGTGGCCTATTACTAATGGGTATTACTCTTCCAGACTACTACGATACCACCCTCCCAGTCGTTCCCCGATGAGGGTGACCGTAAAGATATATCAAGAAGCAACCGAGTTTCAGGTTCATTCACCGATTGACTCCGAATTGTAACTTGAACACCGTACTAACTCTGCTCTAGATTGACGCTGAAGCGTCAGAGACCATCAGCGATCTCAAAGTCAAAATCCATCGGTTTCATGGATACGTTATTAGCAACCAAAGGATCATATTTTCCGGTACGTGATTCCCTCTATTTTGGAATATCAAGCACTTGTTCACTGCTGCATGGAACAGGACGTGTCCTGGCTGACGACAAGACCCTGGAATCGTGCTTGATCAGTGAGCAAGGCTTTGTCATCCTCCTGAACGCAAGAGTAAATGATAATCACCCTCGTTGGCTGCATTCACTGATATCTGTATTCTCCGATATTACAGCCTCGACCAGCCTTTCCTGAACCCCGACCCGTTGAAATGTCTGAGTTCGTCCGTGTTGAGGCACAAAGTCAATCTACGTCTTTCTGGGGCACTTCGTCTGTTGTATTTCCAGAAGCTAGTAAACCCGCACCTGTACACGCAAGCACGTCATCATAATGCCACCCTCAATGAGATACGTGAACCAGACTGAGCACAGTCGATTAGTGTCGACTCCGTCTTTGAGATTGTACGGTAAGTCACAAGGTAGCCGCTATGAGTATACTCTTGCGTGAGTGAGTGTCGATAGGCGATGTTACACTATTGCTCGGAAACACCAACCTGATCTAAATATTGGGCTCGCAGACGAGAAAGCGATTTCCTAGCACTACCTGACTGCACAACACGGGCAAGAAAGTTTTTCCGGTGGATGTCGCAGCAAGCGCTCGATTTCCAGTACCTGTCCAAGGAAAACGCATTGAATACTTTACTCATCGTAATAGAATTGGTTTCAGTCCATGGGTGACATGCTGATTGCTGTAGGGTATCGTATCAGCGGTCGGTTCCATCCACTGGGAAATGGAAACCCCGATTTGAATCTCTGTGATGGTTTGATGAAGGGACGCTTGCGATGTTTGAGCTAATGACATGACGTGTTGTCTGCGACTGAGCAAAAAGGCTGAGTGCTCATCATAACAATTGTCCGGTTGCCACTGCGCACTTAGTTTTGTTGAATAATGATACAAGGTTGCCATCAGTGTTCGAGTTGCTACCAGTACGTACATATTATTACGTAATGGAGGCCAAGAATTTGTTGACATCTGTTTATACTAATTGCTAAAATCCAATCCTTGCTGGTATATGTAGTCATGTTTCCGACACATCCTGCCCTCTCTACCCTTCCTGCCGCCGTTTCTCAGCCCTTCAAACGTGCTGCACTCGGTCTCTTCCATGGAAAGACCATTCAACACGGCAACAATGTCCCGCACTCGCTGAAAAAAACCCGTCGTACATGGCTTCCAAATGTCCATCCTAAAACGCTGGCTTCGGAGTTGTTGGGAAGGCGGATACAAGTCAAGGTGACGGCGAGAGCGCTAAGGACGATACACAAGGTGCGCCTCTTTCGTTTCCGTCCCGCGGGTGAAGACGGAATCTGGCGGACCGGCAATGAACCTGATGTCTTTCTTACACGGGTAGCACGGTGGACTGGATCAGTACCTTCTCAAGACGTCCCCATCACTCCTCGGTGATGAAGGGATGCGTCTCCGGCTACTCGTTCGTGAACAACTCGACGCCCGGAATGTACTGGAGGCGAAACGCGCGCAACGTGCCGCCGAAAACGCAGCCAAGGAAGCTGCAGCAAAAGAAGCGGCATTGCAGAAGACGGAGCGGCAGAAGGAAGACAAGGCTAGGAGAAGAACAGACGAAGTGGAAAGACCTCTGGTAAAGGGGTTGTTTGGAGGCTCTGGGTAATCTGTTCAATACTTGGGAGGTATGTGGACTGGAGAAATCAAGTAGTATGAAGGTGACCGGTTGCCTGTGTTCGCTTGCTGTAGACCGTCCGCATGCCACTATATCATACCAACCACATTATTGATCAACTCAGACCCGCTTTCGCGAGGCTCGTAATCTGCTGAGAGGATTACAGCAAATATAGTGCTACAACACAAAAATTTGACAAGGACAGCCAAGGTGACAGCAATAAATCGGACTGCTCTGGGCGGAATACCACACCACCTCCGCTTCTTCGGGGCTATTAAATTTGATTTTTGCTACCCACAGTATTTGAATTCCCCGCATCGTAATCAACCTTGGTTTCAGTCAGAGTCGTGATATGGACTTGCATTCCACGCGTCCCTTGCGCATCAGAATATTGAAGTGGAAGGACATGCATCCGTTGGCTCGCCCGATTGGGGATCCCAACGCGAATGATGACTATGTAAAACGTGATGGAGATGATGGGCATGATCTGACCACCCCATCATTCAAATTCAGTGGGGCTATTGTTTATGGGAGAAGTGCAGTGACTGACCATGTGCAGAACGACGCATTGAGCGTTGGATTGGTTTGCAAAACATATCAATGCGACGAGAAGGGTGAGAGAATAGATTGCGCCGGCGTCAATGATGACATCTAGTATGGGACGCAATCGAGACTGGCAGTGGATACGCAGCTTCGTCGCCTTGCGGTCGATGTACCAAACCCGATAAGCTAGCAAGACTGTTAAAGGGCATCATTTCAGACCCGTTGTTCAGTGTCCGGACGCGAGGACTTACTGGTCGTCAGTAGATTAGTCGCGAATGTTGATATGTAAAACGCCGTCATCCATTGTACGAGATTGCTACTGAAGAGTGAGTCTTGCGATGCTTCAGATCCGGTATACGGAGCTCCGAATCCGGTTACTTTATTATTGTCATCAATGATTGCTAGTGGAACTGCCTCTAAAAACAGGCGTACCAGCAACGGAACACCAGAGTAAGCCAGGCAGAATCATGACAGCTCTGGATTGCCATACCGCGTAGCAGCGGTGGAGCTGCCAGAGTACTCAACGGATATCATGAATATAGAAAGCAGTACTAGTGCTTACCATAACACCGTCGCCAATCAGCGTTTGGATGACATAGATGTAACTCTTGCACACGAGCGTCCATTGAGAGACGTCTAAGAAAAATCCGATGGGACCACCTGAATAGGTGTCACGGTATAAGATCAAACCCTGCATGATCCTAATAATATCGATCACGAAGTGCTGCAGATCACTCAATCAACGGTCCATGTACACGAAGTGAACGGAACGGAATACACACCGCTGTGCTAAACAGCAGTAACAGACAAGCAACCGTAACCATCTTGTGGTTGACTCGATGGGTAGACCGTCGATTTAACAGTACCCAGATGGTCCCTCCAAACATCAACAAGGAGAAACCTACCCCCAATGTGACTTAGCAGGGTTTCCAATTCATCCGCGAAAGGTCTTACCATACAAGAGCGCTTCTAGCAACGTTGACAAGAGCTCCGCCTTGTCCAGAGGAATTCCGTGGTCAGTCATGTTTCAGGATATCCACCTTCAACTAGAGAGCAGCGTGTAAATCTGCGACAGTCAAAGAAAGGAATGGGGTAAAACGGAACTAAGAAGAGGTGCAAAGGGGGATTTTTTGGGAAGTCAATAGGCCCCCCACTTACGATCATTTACCTTGGACACCGCATTGAGGCGGTGTGCAATGAATCCGTGATCGTGTGGCTGAGTCCTTAGATGTAGAGCTACCAAGGGGAGAAGCTGGGCGTGGAATGCCGACCTGACCTGAAGCCATTACAGTAAATGATAACTGTCATGCTGGATAGTCTGTGCAATTTGGTATGAACTTGTAGAGAACCAGAATCTGTAGCGTGCACAGTGATAGTACAATACAAAGAAAAGAAACACCTACGATCGTTGAATATCGGATCTCAAGCCCGGAATACGAGATCATCGATCGTGTACCTCATTATTATCATCTAGGTCCCCCACTGCCCCGCTCCCCTTAAACCAGGATTTTCGGTTTGTTAGCAATATTACACTTTCCACATCAAGCATGTTTTGATTCTATGTAGATGTGACTGTTAGTAAAGAATCGGTGACTCTGCGACTCCGAGTCGGAGGTGTACGACTTTAAATTTGTTGTGTTCCTTACCAATATATCCAACTCCCAAAATCTACCTCTTCCAAACCGTGGTAGAGAACAGCAAGTAAATATGTTAGCGGGTCAGTGAATAGTGTAGCTTATAGTTGCCTGTCAACCGTGACCGTGACAGCGGTGAGTTCCATAAAAGGAAAATATAACCTGAAGGTTCAATTGCAGCTTGTTTGGACCTAGTACGTACCTCCAGTAGCGAAATGTCACTGGCAGCCGGGTCATGGTGCATATCAGTATGGTACCGCCTTATTGTGTGTTTGACCCATCATTTCTGCTCGCCTGTCACCAGGCTAGCCTCACTGCCAGGCAGTGCCAGCGGCAGAATCCCTGCTGTGTCACGATAATATGGTAGCCTGGGCCTCGAAGTCCGCTTGACAACACGCCGTCCCCGCTGGGCTTCAGTGATACTCTATGCTAAGTTGATGTGCCGTTTGCGCCCCGACCAGCTTGGCTCGCTAGGCTGTACATCTGGTCCCTCGCCGGTATCTCATCTACCCCTCGCCGCCTTATCCCTTGTATATTTCAAGTTCCTATGATTGCCGTCACTTCAGAACACCGCCGTTGTGTGCCCAGTTACAACTTACCAGGAGTCCTGGTACTGTCACGATGATGCGATGACGTTGCGATTCGGAAACTGTCGCTGCATCAGCGCATCATCACATACACCCCTGTTCCTACATACCTATTCATCTCCCTCTCTCACATTGCGCTGCCACTCGGATGGTGCAATGGTTTGACGGTGTTTTCGAATTATTCGTGCTATGTGATTGATGAAACAAGGGCATAGCAGGCATATGGCCCGCGAACCCGCACCTAAACCTATGCCCACAGGCCCAGGTAAACTAGGTACGGAGTGAAATATCATGATTGAGTGTCCCATACATAGCAGGTTTATCTCTACACTCTGGTGTCAATGAAAGTGTGGCACCACACGACACTGCAATACTTGCAATTGAGGTACGGTTCCCTTCATATTTTTGTTCATGAAGGTTCAGTATCTAGGATTGTGTCAACGATGTGAACATTTCAGCGGGGCAGTGAGATTTTCACTTCTTTAAAAAAATATTCTGTGATATTATATTATTAGAATAGAGATAGGTGATTCGTTAGATAAAAGCCAAGTCATTCGGGATAGCAGAGTCTAAACAGAGAACGTGACGATGAATGATGAATCTAACGTATCATACAGTTGCCTAAAAGATTGCGATCTTAGTAGCCCCACCAAGTCTAAGTGTGCCCACGTTGTCCCATGCAACGGAATTAACCAAGAGAACGATTAAAGTAAATGGGAGAGATAGAAAATAAAAAAAGATAGCGATTTACCCTCGTGACGTCATCAAGTAGCGGGCGAACTGAGGACCTTCTGCCACCATGTCCTCCGATCCGTCACTCCACTCAGCAAATGTACACCTTTGCTAACCGCTGTCTGTTCGGTGTTGTCTTTGACCTTCGATCCGGTCTTGGTCGCGAGCGATCGTGTCGAGTGTTTACTTCGCAGGGATCCTTGCAAGGAGGGGTGTGACCGGAGTGAGTGATAGTCAGTCCCCAGTCCATCTGTCTCGCTCTCGTCTGGCGAGTCGGTGTACAGCGACCTGTCGTCTGTTTCACCATCTCCGGCTTTACCGTTTTTTATATCCTCATCCTCCTGGACATCCGTACTGTGATCCGCCCTAAACGAGTTGTGCTCCCCATCCCCGTCGCCTCCATCCAAATCAACAAGATATGTGAACGGGGTCACCTTTCCAGGCTGCGTCACAGGTACCGGATTGAACAACGCCTCGATTAGTTTCTCAGTACCTCTCGGATCGTTGATCGTCGGTAGCTTGGAAATCTCAAACGGGCGTCGCTGTTTTTTGACTGTCGCACGTTTACTGTGCTCATTCGTATAGCCATGTCCATGAGTTGAACTCTTATGGGAAGTTCCAGAGCCCGAAACAACGGAGGAAGTTTCAGAAACCGAGGCAACAACTAGGTTGTCGGACGAGGAATCAGACGAGTCGTGCGTGTAGAGATCCGAGGCTAGTGGACGCGAGCGGTAAACATCCGATGATTGAAGGAAGCCAGCGACTCCAGAGAGAATTTCGCCTCTGGGGAGGGGAGGTGCTACATATGAAACTTCACCCGCTGCGTGCTCGAGTTGAATAGAGAGCTGACAAGTCAGTTAATGCGAGAGGAGGACCGATAGGTAGAGGATACCTACCTTGAGCGTTGCGTTCGTCTTGCTTTGGCGAAGAAGATAGCTCCGCGTGATGACGCCAGCCTCAACATATTGTGCAAGGTTGAGATAGACGACTCCTAGGCAAGGATTACGAGGTGCGTCTGGATCACCTGCGATCACGCGCTAAGAGGACAGATTAGTTCGTATCCTGGATTTAATGACAGAATACTACCTGCATGACTACGAACTTGGCTAGACAGTCACCTAGCTCGTGATGATCCCTGCCAACGCTCATCTGGACTACGAATTTCAGCGTTTCTTCCCAGACGACATTGTGTTCCTTGAGTTTCACGAATGATGTCATTCCCTTTGCGGGAGAGTAGTCGAGTTTTGCTGTGGGCTGTAGGTGATGCGCGGCGTCGCTAATGAGAGGGGTAGATGGTGTCTCGGTGTCATGCAGGGCTACAGAGCTCTGTCCCGAACTTTGTCGCGACCAATCAGCTGAAAGGTAGTTCAGGGGATTGTGAAAGCGTCCATTGAAGTGGGGCGAAGGCGAGGACGTTGATGAGGTACTGCTCATGCTTGTAATGGACGTCGTTCCGCTGGCACTACGTACCACGAGCGGTGGCAAAGAGTGATTCGCAGACACGACAACGGCGGGGATGGGTACCTGCTGAGTGCGTGTCCCATGACTCGTTTGACCCCCAGAGGGATAATCGGTGGACGGGGAATGCATGGAGCTACTGTTGGCGACGCTATGCGCATCTGAAGCGGACGCCGCGTCGAAAAGGGAGGCATTATCAGATTCGCTGCTCTTGAGGATCGTTGCGGGTGGCTCCAGTGGTCGGGACCGCTCGTTTAGTTTGCCTTTTGCCTTTCTGGCTTTGACCTTGTCCAAGATGCCATTGCCAGAATGGGAGGTAACGCCTTTGATCTTCCACTTGAGACCAAACTCGCCGCGGACGAGGGGAACGTTATGAAGCTGGTGGATGGTGAGGGTGACTGTGAACGCAGTGTGCCTGGGCAGGAGATGGGCTAGATGGGCACGGAAGCCACCGTGGTGGTGTTGATTTGGTGGTGCGTTGTTGGTTGGGGTTGGGCTAGCTGGCCTGGTGGTAAAGGGCGCGAATTTACCGCGAGCTGGCGTTGGTGGTCTTGCCGTGACAAACTGGGGGCTCGTATTGTGAGGTGATGGCGGTCTGAGGGGAAGGTCGAGTCTTGCAGGAGGTTGTTTCGTCGGCTTGAGGGTGGACGAGCGTTGTCGTGGAGGCTCTGTCATCAGAGATGCTGCCACTCTTCCAGCGGGCCGTTTGAGTTTTTGCCACGTAAAGTTCAATCTCAATCGAGCTGACTGTCAATGATGCTCTTCCACCTAATGCTCGGCTTCTGATTTACACCTACAACTACTAGTGCAACACTGCATGCTGACAGTAGAGAACCGCGAGGTCAACGACCTCGGAGAAGACTGCGGCTCGAGTGCACTGTGTGGATACTAGTACACATTCCGCTACGACACAACATCTTCCCTACTACTCATCTTTCGCGACATTTATCAGTGCGTATGCACCTTCCCAATATATCGTCGCGTGCCTAGGAACGAAGTTTTTGGTGCGAATGGCAATAGGTACTTGTGTCATCCTTTGATGGGTTGCTTCGAGCCGAAGCTAACTCCCGGCATGACTATAATCCCAAGTCCACAATGTCATTTCGGAGCTGGAAAATGGTTTACAAGCCTATCGGAAGGTACCCTGACTCCATGCATCTTCTCGTTGGAAGCCCCATGCACTTGAAGGGGAATGCACTACGAGGCACGAGCGGAGGTAGAGTGCAAGGTCGTCGGATAACCGACGCAAGCGAGAGGCACCACTTCCACCATGACGCATGTTCAAACTCGTCTGCGCGCGGTCGCCCGTTCTGGGCTTTCAGCGCACCCACTCATCTCCCTATGCCACCATGTCCCATTCCGGCTCCCACATGGTAGTTCATGCCGCCTCGGGCTTCTGTCCCGAGCCAGGGCGCGCGAAGATATTCTCCCTCTCATCCACACGTCTCTTGTGGCATGCCGGTTTTGGAAACGTCCCAGGAGCCTAGATCCTTCAATTCAATATTATGTTAACTGGCTTCAAATTTTTGTCATCCCAACCCTCCGTACTCGATGCTAGTATGCTGGTTAGTTTCTTCTTCTCAAGCACCATGATGATATCATACTCTTAGACGTTATGCTCGGATGGCTCGCTATTGTCATGAGTCTGAGCCATTAGAAGCTCCTGGCTGGATCGTATTGGGTTGGAAGAAGAAGTGTACACTCTCGCTAACGCAACCCACTGAAACATTTTCCAAAATGACCAAGCTCTGACCATGGCATCTACAGCAATTGTCAGCGACGTACAGTATATGTAACTCTGGAGATTGGCATGGTTACTGCGCAGAATAAAACCTTTTTTTTTGACAGCCAGTGATTTATCCAAGTGTTTCATTTCAGACCCGCTATTGTACTCTAGGCGATGTGGTAGGTCGTTCATGAGGAATATTATCAGTGTGTATTACTATTGTCTTGATACTACTGAAAGGTATGTGTGCTTCCTATCTTGACCTTGACTGGACCTGGTCGAATTTTGTCGATGGATGCCATCCTGCCATGCTCTGTACATTCCCGACGGTTGCGGCGCGGAACTGTGCCAGTGCATACCAACGCGCGCGTTTCGAACCTTGGTACTAGTTCCGGTGTTACCAACAGATGACTACTGATTCCCGGATATAAAGGTTTGAAGGATCTTCTAACCTTTTGACACCGTCTCCGAATCCATATTCGAACGTTCTCCGCTCGAAGTTCATTCCCAAGCTGTCCTGGTCATGCACTTTAGCCTCTCCTTCATCTTATGGACATTGTTCGCAGTAAGCGCGGTTCTAGCCCATCGTCCGCTTCGCCCTGGCGTGGCTTCACATCATGGCGAGCATCGGCGCCCACTCAAACATCGTCAGGCTGCTGACGCGGATGTCGTCTACGGTGGCAGCATGGCTGGTGCTATTTTGGATCTGGGCGATGTGCGTGACACCTTTAGTCTGCGAGATGCTTGACCTCATTCAAGTTCCACTAGTACTCGCAGAAAACCTTCTCTTATGCTACTGGCACATTTCCAGCCCCTAACATCTCCGGCAATAAAGGATCTTCCGCATCTGCCTGGATTGGCATCGACAGCGAAAACGGACCTGGTCCTTTCCAGGCTGGTATTGACTTTGTCATTACTGAAGAAGGTCAACAATATAATGGTATGTAAATTTCGAGCTAACAATGCAGCCTATTTCATGACACCTTTCGTGACAGCTTGGTTTGAATGGTATCCAGTGGAAGAGACCATCTATCCAGATCCAAACATAAAAATCTCTGCCGGAGACCACATCCGAGTTACGCTCGTCCTTCCAAACGGCACCTCAGGCATCGCAATGATAGAAAATTTAAGCAGCGATCAGCATGTGTCTCAAATTCTAGTCAACCCCTCCACACCTATGATGCGACAGAGGGCGGAGTGGCTTGTGGAAGATTATGCGGATGAGGGCGGATCGTCTACCTCTTTAGCCAACTTTGGCACGGTGACATTTACTCACTGTCTCACCGCGACCACTGAGGGGAAGGCCTATACTCCCGCTGATGCCGACATATACGAAATTGTGAAAAGTGGCCGAGTAGTCACCTCCGTTTTTATCAACGGGTCATCGGTAACGGTCCAACATGTGTAGCAGAGTTGATTCTTCCCTATCATCTGTTTGAACTTGTCCTTCGGGATGTCAGTGCGCATGGATACTGGATATGATGCTCATGAGGAATGACTTAGTGTTTTGTTCGATTTTGCAGATCCTCTGCGTGCATGTTGGTATTATATTTCTCGAGTGGCACTTGGATTGTCCACGAATATTGTAGTATGGCTTATTATCATTCTTGTCCTCAGGGGAAAAAAAAGAAAGTTCGGCGTGTTTTCATGTCCGGTCCAAGCCTGAGTTAATACGACCGAGGCCTGTCAATTTATCCCATCGCGTCCAGAAGTTGTCGTCGTTATGCGGAACCATGTGTGCCAAGAGGTGTGTTTCAACGCTAAGAGCCAGTTACGATGATGATATAGTGCTAATTCCAGATATAAATGTCTCAGATGCCTGCTGCGCCTTTCGAAACTATTCTCAGAGTCAAGGAACATCGCATTCTCTGCTTGCCATGCTCTTGTGCATCACCTTCTGCTTGAACTTGTTTGCTGTAGTACATGCAGCCTTGACCCACCATCCTTTTCGACATGGTACTCGCATGGCTTCTCGTCAGTCCCGACTTGACCGCCGCCAGGATAATGGTGTGATCACCAGTAATTGGGCAGGCTGCATCGTCGGGCCAGGTGATGTGCGGAACAACCTGACTTGCGAAAGCACCGGCACTCATTCCACCTTGCTCTGATAGGGAGAATATTCCTCTATTACCGGAACATTTACTGCGATCGCCAACATCTCGGGTAGACATGGATCCGCTGCAAGTACCTGGGTCGGTATCAACAGCGAGGAAAATCTTTTTCAGGCCGGTGTCGACTTTGTCGTTTATGAAGACGGGAGTCATCGGTACAATGGTGAGTAGATTAAGGGCAGAAAAGGGTGACTTATCTGACTATAACCTCACGCCCAGCTTGGGTGGAGTGGTATCCCGCCGGTGTTACCTTCTTTCCTGAAATCAAGATCTCTGGAGACGATCGAATTAAAGTCACCCTCAACGTTACTAGCAGCACCTCAGGGATCGTGACAATTAGGAACCTGAGCAATGGTCAGAATCTGACTCAGACTGTGACCAACCCCTCCGCACCACTATCTCCGGTCGACAGCATGAGGGCAGAGTGGATTGTCGAAGACTTCATGGACTTCCCAAATGCGGATACTTACTTCGCTGACTTCGGTACCGTTATATTTACGGACGCCGTAGCCACTGTTAAAGGGCCATGTTCAAACTTGAAGACTCCTGTTGATGCTAGCATCTGCAACATTGGAAAGAACGAGACAGTTCTGACCTCTGTTTCGATTGACGGATCAACGGTCGCAATCACCCGCTTGTGACCCGGATTGCTATACTGGCTTTGATATGATTATACCTCCGTCGCCACTAGTAGGCCCCTGGCGTAATCATGAATTGGACGTATTCACCTACCGGTCATGTAGTACCATGGTGCTCGCCTACATACCCCTACGCACTAGGTTTTGAATACTAACTTTGCTGATGCTTGTGGTGCTCTGCTGAGAGGGTAGTAACTTCGGTGTCTGGGTCCGGTTCCGCGTCTTTTATTAAAACGTTGACCAGGTATAAATCCGTTCACCAACTTGAATCCAACTCAGCTTTTTTCCCACAATTCTATGTATTATTCAAAATGACACTGGCCAACTTGCACGCGCGACTATGTGATATCTACAAGTCCATTCAATCCTTCGACGTCCCATCTTCTCAGTTACCAATCATCGATGTCTCTCTATCAAACGAAAAATATGACAGAGATGACAGGGAACCTCTTCCTGGTCTCAGATTTCTTCGTGAGGAGGTCAAACGGGATTGTGACTCATTGCACAAAGTAACGTCGCTGTTCCTCAGTTTATTCGCCTTGTCAGTGACGTGCAGATCGCTCTAGTAGTGTCTTCGGGAGCACGGCAATCAGCCAATCGCGTCCATATCTACCAATGCCCCGTATCTCATTGCAGTATGGGACGAACTGG
>JBBPUM010000827.1:0-12776 GCA_038094695.1 Chiua aff. virens | reverse complement strand
ACCTCCCTGTATATCCCGCTTTCTTCCGCGACCTTACTCCCCGCTTCTGGTAGCGTACCACCCTAGGGCTGCCTTCGTAGATGTGATAATAGGGTTCTATTTGATTTCTCTCCACCCAGGGCTGTCCATAGCCGTGGATTTCGGGACGGATATGATTACGGATGTGACACCCAGTCTCCACAATTCCTTGGCCGCTTGCAGACACAGACTCATATCAGCAACGGGGGGTCGGACAACACTGTCCACTTCAGGAACCCCAGCAGTACCTGTGAAGGAACCCGGCGGCACGACAGTGGCAATCAAGTAGCTAAATTACGGGAGCAATGGACCCCCAACCTGTGCACACTCAGTTCCCCTCGCCGTTTGGCCGTGGATAGGGGGCATCGTTTTACCGGTGACCGCTGCGAGGGAAGGCAATGTGACCGGAAGGCTTTGCTTCCGGGGTAACCCGAGACCGTGGCCTCACCTATTGCGAATTCGTTGTTAACCCCGTCCCCGGATAGTCTTAGCCCACCGCGTGTGTGGGGTAAAACGCAAGACACGCTCTGCTTTATCTCACGCGACTTCTTGTCAGCGGGAAGTTCCAGCGCGAAAAAGTCGGCTCATATAGAAGACTCGAGAGAGGGGGTAACGTTACTAAGTGTTTGAACCAAGTGTTGGGCACATGCACGTGTTACCACGGTCGCAGTCAGTATTGACTTCTCCTCCTTGTGGGGATAGTTTCACCTCTCGCGGAAAGACACGTACAAAATGGGCGAAACCGAGAGACCGACGACCGAAGGCGGAGGCTGTCCACCTCTGTCAACGGAGAAAGGAACGACGGGGTTTATTATCGCTAATCATGTCAAATACAAGGGGGGGTGAGTCCGACTGTCGCAGATAAGAATCTGTATAATCTGTATTGGTTACAGTATGACGGGTCCAAGAAGATACGCTATATTTGCGCGCCAACTGCGCGCCATCAAGTCGGTTGTTGTGAACAGTTTCGGGTGTCGTTTGAGCGTAATGAATAATAGAAGGTAAGTAAACCCAAGGACGCGAGTGATGGGATTCATTTAGTCAACGCGTTCAGGGACATTGCATTGACGGACATTCCAGCCGTTCAGGCGAGATCCTCGGTCCCCCCGGGTTTTCCACCCCTTGACGAAACCTCTTCCCCGCGCAAAAGTAAAGCGGAGGCTGTACCTCGACGCTTGTGGGATCAGCCCTTGTTGCATAATCCAAACGATCAGAAAAATTAGATATCGCATTGTGGACTAGCTACCTCCGGTTGCTTGTTACTGTTCCTGGTTCCCAGGCTCTGTGTCCGCACCCGAGGGATAGATGGTTGGAGGACAATCGTCGCCGGGTGATCTGGATCACTACTGGAACGATCAAAATGTCCGCGGGTCCCCTAAAACCCTCAGCCCGCACGGTCTACTGTAGGGGGGAAAAATACGTTCTAGACCTCTAACCAAACTTTGAAACCCATTTTCTAATCTCAAGCTTCCTTCTTCTTTGAACTTTGAATAGAAATTCAACATCCTCTGTGACCCACTTTGCTTGCCCCCCAGATGAATGGTAACTACCTCCTACAAGTGACTGCCATGTGTTACGTGTGTCTCTGGGTATACAATGCAGGTGGTCATCTAGATTGTTCATGACAAAGTAACCCACTCAAATACCCTTTTCAATCAACTTATCGACCTCGGCCTTCGGTTTCTTCTGCAAATCATCGTTACCGCCAATGGATTCACCGCCTGGAATACAATGTCAGCAGGTCAGAAGGGGCAGGAGGCAAAACGTGATGGAGGCACGGATGGAACAAGATACCGACTGATAAAGGTCCGAGGAACAGAACGTGCCCCAGTCTTTTTACCTAAATAATCCTGAATATCAGACCCGTCGTCCCTGAGGTCCAATCTGTTCGCAACATTCAGTCATGTACATAATCATCCAGCGAAAAGTAGGAACAAAACATAACAGGAATGAAAATGGGATCACACGCACTCGACAACTTCAACGGTTTCCTTGGGGTATTTGGATGCAAAGTATTGCTTGGTTGCTCGACAATAAGGGCAATATGACTTGGAAAACACGACTATCTTATTCTTTGCGATCTTATCCTAATCAAAAATTCGAAGAGCCGGTAACGTTAGTGTCCTGGGACTCGGAAATCGAAGGCAGGCAGGTCGGATGTATTCGGAAAGCAGAACACCCACCTCGACAATATCTTTAATGGATGACATTCTGGGCTGTCGTTGGGCCAGTGAAGATGAGGATGCAGCTGTAGCAGAAGATGAGAAAAAGTAGGCGCGGGGTGGGTTCTTGATAGCGAGGGACAGAGAGTGATATATATGGGACAGGATCATAGCGCAGCCGGTCGGTGGTTGGATATATATTCAAGCTATGAATAAGCCACTAGGAACGCGCTCGAACGTGCTCACCAAGCATTATATAAACGACTCGGTCATAATAATATCATGACGTTGGCACTGGCAGCGTCACCAAATTCAACCTCCTTTTGCACTTGTAACATCCATTGACACATTCGACTAAACGGCTCTGCCTGAGATCTGTAAGGTGGAGTCGTAACATTTCGGAGTATGCTTACTACCAGCGATTCAATGAGTCGAACCAGCTGAATGTGGGGGTTGAGCCTGAAATTTATCGAGAAGGCAGTCAAGGGGACCGATATTCTGAATTTCAACTACGACCTCCTTGAAGCTGCTACTCGACCTCCGCTTCTGGCAATCCCCCCCCACTCAGGCTGGTGTTCTCGGTTTCAAATCATGGCTCTTGTTTGACCCAGTCACCTAGGCGATCTGAGACCACCGACATTTTGTCAAGTTCACTTTCCAGTGCTGGATGCAACTTTCGAGGACTCCCAGGTCAGTAACCTACACACTTTCGAACTCGTACTCAACATCTCCAAGCTATCCCTCCACGAAGGTATTCAGAGCAAAACCTGTTCATAGCCTACTGAAGACGCTATCAAGTCTGTCAAACAAGCGTTTCAGCAGACCGTCGATGCCTCTGGGCTCCCAATGCTTGAGAATAAGGTTCAAATCCACCGTCTCTGAGTTCAGAGACTCGGAGTCTGACGACATATGAATATTCTAGTTGACGCGGAGAGCATTTGAATTGTCAGTATTGTGATACAATAAGGTATGTCAGCGAATTGTAATGTTCAAACTTCGCGTGTTGTCTCAGACTACCCAGGATGAACCTTACTCGCAAAACGGAGCCACTTCATACAAGACCTTTGTCACCTTGTTAGACACAAGTGAGATTTGTCTATCAAATAGTCAGAAACTTGAATGATGTGAGGTACGCCTTGGGTAAGCCAACTCATTTTTGATTCTACTAAATCGACTTACTAATCTATATGCCAGTGATCTTCGTGCACGTTTGGAGTCAAATGCCGCCGTTGGACTCACTAAGCATTACCACAATTATTACAATTCCGTCAATTTTTGACGGCATCTAGCAGGGAAACAATCTGTATCATTTCAAGAGCTCCAAGCACTTCAAATTCGTCGGCGCGGAAACCTTGAGAAGGACATCGAGCGGCAAACTGAAGTCCTCGCCCACCTCACTTCATTGGGCCCCATGTCATTATCACTGACTGATTTTGACATGTTGACAGCTGGTACAGCATCGCCTCGGATGGCTGTCTCGGACCGACGACCCATCTTATCAGGTCGAATCTTGACCAAGGTATAGGTTTGACTGGAGCTGCGAATTGTCTGAAAGCCGGAATTGAGTATAGTCATAGTTGCCATGGTACGCGCATCAATTATTAGCACGGCTGCTCACCTGTACTAATGGGTCAACTTCTTTTGGACGCCAGACCTCGTAGCGTATTGGACCCGACTCCTTTCCTCCAGGGAAATATCACCGGGAATTCATTCAGCAGAGGTTAGGAAGATCCACAAACGGTTTTGTATCCGATTTGTCATCATGTGGAAACTGGCATCACCGAATGTCTGCATGAGCCAATCTCGGCATATGGACGTAGATGAAACCCATGTTTGTATAGTATGTCTCATTGCGTTCGTCCCCACCCGAAACAATGAACGGATTCCTAATCCGAGATGTTGTTATGGTACGAACATATGGGAGTGTCAATACATCGCCCTCAGCACGGATTGACTTACAGATGGGTTGAAACACTCTGATGATGAAGCGCAAGGTCGCCTACATTCCCAAACATGACCAGCTGTCAGACAGAAATTAGAGAGGATCGAGTATACTACTCTCACACTCTGCTCTTGACTTGGATGCTGACCGAAAATACTTCCCCAGCCTCGGCGCCAGGGAGGTCCCAGTAACGTATGTGAGAAGCCACAAGGCCACCTCACTGTGGCATGATCCATATCTCCCGATAGAACTCGGCACTGTTCGAAACGCAGGTCAACTGAATACACATGAAGATTCTCCCGCAACAGGTGGCTTCTATGGAATCGTTAAGTCATCTCAAATCCACCCGATTTTCATGGCATCTAAGTATCGCTTCAGAACTCATTCAGCGCTTCAGATTGAGTTTATGTTGCTCAATCTGTCTCTGCCTCGAAACTGACTTTTCCTCTTGACAGGTGTCGTCGATTGCATATTTTTCGAGGGCGTTTGTTGTCACGCATATATATATGGTACATATCAATATTACCAAATAGCTATCTCACTCAAGTCTTCCAGAACTTCAAGTTCTACATACCTGATTGTGCTTTCTTTCAAGAAAAAAATACTCACTGATGTGAAACCTGATTCAAAATGGCTTCATGGCTATCATCGGGAGGTAATCACGGTGCATAGGACTTGAAGAATGGCTTGGCCCAAGTTCTTCCCCTTCCGATCTTCTCACCCCGATTTTGTTTTAAGGGCCAACTCAGCAAGTGCCGAAAGACCCCATCCTTCGTTCTCGCGTCATCATCGGAACTGTAAGGTTGTCTCACAATTCCTGAGGTTAAACTAAAAGTAAAACTCTGCTCGCACCTTTGCTTCAGCTAATCTTGCGTCGGCTTGTATCAATTTTTTTAGGACTCGAACGGTATAGGGGCCAGAGCAAGCACACACTTGGCTCTTTTCGATGATGGCCCTGAGACATCGTCGGTGCGCCTGGAATTCGCAAATATAAAACAGACACACCACTGTCCTTCACCTGATCTCCCTAGTAATGTCTAAGATGTTATCGCTCTCTTACATGCACTCTCGCTCACTTCGCTGATGCACTGTCGGTCCCAAAAACCTCGGTAGCGACTGATACCACAGCATCGGGATCTACGAGCCAACTTAAACGAAGATCACGCCCGGTAGAATTACCCGATCGTGAGTCAGCAGCAGTAGCTACTTCCGAATGCATCCCTAATACTCTTCAGAGCGGTTTTTGTCAGTGGTACTCACCCTGCGCCATCGATTTTAGTCCCAAAGGCGAGACCATGACCAGGAGCTAGATTGTGTATGCATGTCTTTAAAACACGACTCTCAACTTACCCTTGAAGTTGTCAATCAGCTCACTGACACAATCACGGACGTGGAAACCAGCATTGTTGATCTGCTATATGCCGCGCTGCGCGATTGTAATCTGACGCATTTCTCAAAGCACTGGCACAGAATCTTGCAGCGAGAAAATAGGCTGATGGTGTTTTCTAGGATGGTTAGGCTACTCAGCGTCCAATCCGGCCGTTCCAGTATCACTTGCACTACTCAACACAACATTGTCGCGGACTTCGAGGTCCGCTTATTATGATCCTCAGGATCCATTGAAAAATATGTATGGCGTCGATAATGGTGCATTTTCGTTGATTCTTATGGTTTCTCGTCATCGAATCTGCAAATAGATTATCACCCTCTCAGATCGGTAAACGAAAATTCTGTGACGAAGGTTTTTTACGCAAACCGCACTTAGGCACCATTCGTCAGCTATCTATGCGCTATCTTTGGACCAGCAACTGCGAGTTCGAGTCTAACCAATGGACTTGGCCGCTACTCCCGTGGCTCAGTAAACCTGTTCACAGTCATTATACAGTGTCCAGCATGGGTTTAGCATGCCTTGCGATCCTCAATTCAATTTTACGGTCGATGGTCATCGGAAGGCCATCATCAAACAGCGGATGAGAACGAAGTGAACCAAATACAACTCGACTTCTTGCTGGCCAACGCTACTATCAACCGGAACATTGAGAACTATTAAATCCGCGCTAGTAGTCCAAACGACAACTCGACCGACGATGGTCTCATTCGGCCATCCTGCGATACCAAGGAGCGCTAACCTAGGATCCCACTGCCACTGCCGCCCCGTGCGACTCGCATTCAGTGAGACCAACCTTCACCCTCTGTCCAACCTAGCCGCTGGGGTCGGAAAGACACTGGCAGACAAAAATACTGTGCTCACTCCTGGTCTGAACAGGTCGGGATACTTTGTGTTCACTGGCAAAAATCTATCCCTTGAAGAGCCCTCCGAAAGAGTCATCCCCGTGCTTCCCCAGATTCTCAGAGCCACGCAAACTTCTGGTGAACTTAGTGATAGAGTTCAGTCTCGCCGATCCTAGTGCAGCTATTGGAGGTCCTGTGAGCGTATTATCCATGATACTCGCACGCATCTTCAGCGCTCTATTCACTTGCATGGCGTATGTGACCCACTACGGTCTTTCTATCTTGTTGTTTAAAAATCAAATTTCCACAGTGCTCGTTTTCCGCTGTAAAGTTTGCGGGTTCAACTGCCTACAACTACGAGAATCCTGTCCGCCGCGATGTCGCCTTTATCAGTCGTGAATGTGATGATCTGTTTCACCATGAACCTTAAACATTGGCTCTTTCACTGGCGAGTAGATCGTTCGAAGCACCCGTCGTATAATCTCAGACTTTCATTTCCAGTCACGTTGAGGGTCACGTACAACAGGCGTGAATGTCGTTGACCTAGGTGTCAATATTGCTTCACCCGGATGGACCCGACGTCAATTAGATTACCTTCGGGCTTCATGATCCATTTCATAGCATCCTTGGACCCAATCTCTCGTAAACCATATAAGCTTGACAGGAATAGGCGAAATACTCATACTTCGAGGTCGCCAGTGCTCTAGCCAGCGGTATTCAAATCACTTTTACACCTCTGAACAGTTACTCGCCGAGTCAGCAATGAGGTCGCCCGAGAAAGCTGGGATTCATGCCATTGGCAACCATCGTCGCATGACATGAGAACTTGCAGTTCCTGGTGGCCTGATGGTAGGTTCCTTGACCGTATCAAAACGTGTATATCAGGACTAAACCTGCACACAGGCAAAGAGGGTAGACCCACATTCAAGTTTCCCCGGTAGAAGGCAGGCCGCCGCCATCAGTGAACAGGAGAAATCGTTAGTCCTGACCAATCTGACTCTCAGATCTGAGAAAGAGCTTTTTTAGATCCTCGATTACTCCTTTTATCGACTCTTGAGGGTGTTTTGAATTGGAGGGAGGTCTATGAAACTCGGAGCACCCAGCGCCGGTTAGTACAAAGTGTTCTTCTAGGTAGAACTCATGAACTCAGGTCAGTAGTTAGCCACTCGGTCTCGTAATCCAAGTCTCACGTAGAAATAACGTGAATCATCGGGAACCGTTATGAACTTTGTGGGTGGCACTTCACAAGCTCCTCCAGTGTAAACCAACTACCGTTCAAGTAGCGGGAATTTGTGCACCAAAAAAACTACAGTTTAGGCCTAAATGTCTCAGTGTCATGTTCGATCGCATACATTGTTCACTTATAATACGCATAGACTAAAACTGCCTTCGGCCTGAACCTACGGCATGGACAACTCACAGGCGTCCATGAGCATCAAGCGCCGGACGGCCAAAGGAGGGCTGTTCAAGAGAGTTTTAGCAAACAAAAAGAACTACATATTCCGAGAACCGCGACTCACGATTGGCGCAGGCT
Organism: Chiua aff. virens; assembly: GCA_038094695.1. NCBI lineage: Eukaryota > Fungi > Basidiomycota > Agaricomycetes > Boletales > Boletaceae > Chiua > Chiua aff. virens. The sequence continues at coordinate 4,888 of JBBPUM010000827.1, read as the reverse complement.
TGTTGCTCAGAATAGCCTCAATTTTGTCGACGACTTCGGGAGTCAGCTTGGGGATGACTTCCAACGCCTTCAGGTTATCGAGGACTTGCTCAGGTTTGGAGGCACCGAGAATAACTGTACTCGTGTTGGGGTTCTTGGCGACCCATGCCAATGCCAGGTGAGTCACAGAGCAGCCAAGTTCTGCGCGAATAATACCTACGTCAGTACCAGAAGGCAGATTGCAACATAATGCTCACCTGTCTCTGCAAGCTTGGTAAGCTGCTGAACTTTGCTGATCTTGGCACGACCCTCCTCTTCTGTGAGACTCTTGAGCGTGTCCTTGAAAAAGTCAGAGTGGGTAGCGAAACGGGAGTTTTCTGGGATGCCATCGTTGTACTAAACCAAAGAGTCGGCACAAGATTGAGAAGGTGAGGTCTAGGGGCGTATTATGGAAAGTGCACACCTTTCCGGTGAGGAGACCGCTGGCGAGTGCTGACCACACAGTGGTACCGATGGAGTACTTTTTGTACAAGGGTGCGTACTCCTTCTCGGGGCGCTCCCGGTGGAACATGCTGCAGGTTTGACTGTAAGCAATTTCATCTTTGGGTGGAAATGGGAAAAGACGCACTGGTGCTGGCATTGTTCGGCGATCGGGGCAATGAGGCCAAGTTTGTCAGCCACGTCTTCGGGAACGAAAGAAAACATCGGTCAAGATATGACCTTTATCGCGAGAACTGTTAACTTACGGTATGCCTCCTCAATATCGCGGGCAGACCACTCTGATGTTGCCCAGTAAAAGGCCTAAGATACAGATCAGACCCGGTCAAGTTTCTCAGCATCAGCATACACTGCAGACCTACCCAGCCCTTTTCAATCACATAGTTGAATGCGCGGACGATCTCCTCCATAGGAGCTATCAACATATCAATATATATTTCAATCGGAAGAGTAATAACTGACTGGTGTAATCAGGACGGTGGGCGAAGATGACATCGACATAGTCGAGGCCCAGGCGTTCGAGCGAAGCTTGAGTACCTTCAATGATGCTTGAAAACAAGATTGCGTCAGTGGTGAAGATCCCCAAGACGGCACACATAACTTGGCTTACTGTTTTCTGGACAGACCAGTGTCGTTAGGGCCAGAGCGGGTACCGAAAAACAACTTTGTGGTAATGACCATATCAGTTCGACGGTAACCGAGTTCCTTGATGACACGACCCCTGCAGGCGAATTGGTGAGCACCGTCCCCCCGGGACAATGTTAGGGATACACACATCTCGACCTCCGAACGACCCTTGGCGTAGCCTTCAGCAGTGTCAAACATGTTGATACCGTTCTCATAAGCGACTTTGATGATTTCCTACCGGGAAACGTGTCACGTCAGGAATCCAGCAGTATAATACGATAAACTTGTGTTCGATTACCTTGACTGGGTCCCCAACGACGGTTCCACCTAGAGTCAACCCTGCGATACATCAGACCATTGAGACTCATCGTGATCCAGCCAGAAACATTTGGTTACTCACAACCACCAAGCGAGAAGACAGGGACCCGCAAGCCACTAGGGCCAAGACGGCGGAATGGCATTCCCTTGGGATCGAATTCATATTGGACGTTGGACATGGTTATCGATTCAAAACAGGCTACTAGGTGTCCAGTGGGAGGTGCTGATCGCGGTCGATAGGCGGATTTCAATATCAATATATAGGCTCCACGACTCCATCAGCATGAGCGGCATTGCTAAGCAAAACATGGTTTTCGGTCCGACTTTGTCCATCTAGCTTGAAGATGACAATGACAAAAGGTCAGCAAACACCACGGATATGGATTTATAAAAAGACGTGTGATAACTCACGCGCACACGTCTGGACTTTTGCAGGCTCATTCAAGTCGGCCTTGAAAAAGATCAGCTGCCAGACCGACTTGTCAGAGAAAACGAGTCATCACGTGGCGAGCTGGCGGAATCAATTGCGGCACCTCGCTTAACCGAGGGTAGACTGACAATATTTAGATGCCAACTCGGGCGGCGTATGGGATGAAGATGCACTCGGTGGGAGGAAACATCCCCGTGAACCATTCATCTGCGCTTTTTCACAAATCTATCGTGTTTTCCGGAGTTCCGGTAACCCGATCATACACATTTTACGCGTCACGAGGTCTCGGGCCCTGTGCAAGTTCTTGGTCAGCGTTTCCTTTCTTTTGATAGAGCACTTTTGAAGGCCCAACATAAATAGCTTCATGCACAAGGCAACCTCAAGTTCGATCATGGTGAAGCTTCAAAAAGATGGCACCGATAACAAATGAGAATATACTAACAATATATATACATACATGGCTTACACGCTAAGTACCAAGCTACGGATGGCGTTCAAGTCGGCTTGTAGATCTCCTACATAGGACGGCATGCAATCACAGCATGAACCCAATTTATCCCAGACTCGCAACTTGAAATGGCAATTTGCCCCGAAGGCCACCTGATTAAGACTTCAATTCGCGAAGGTAGGTCAAAGAGAAGGATCGGTGTCACTGTGATTCCAAACCAAGCCAAAAGGCCCAAGGTACCTCCGTCAAGCATTATGTAGATGGAACGACTCGTTCTCTTTGCTGCTGTATGGGATCTGCCATGGGCCAGACGGTAGAACGTGACGCCATGCGCGGATGGGTGAACGATCAAAAAAGTGTCAGAGTTTACTGATCGCGAGGAAGCAGAATCAGGTCAGTATGAATCGTTGGCTACCTCTTAAACTTCACTGAACGAGGTTATCTAACGATTATGCAGCTGAGCCGACCATCGAGGCTGGTTGAACCAGGAAATACTAGTAACCAAGAAAACCGTTTCCAGTGGCAGTTGAATGTCAGCAGGAAATTGTCACTCCTTGCAGGACACATCAATCATATAGTTTGTGCACAACTTCTTCCACTCTGAGAGAAACGACGAAAGAAATAAGTCACGTGCTAATGATGAAAGAAATTGTCGGTGGAGCAGAGTGGCAAAATTAAGGTAAGAAATGTACAAAATAGAGCGAGTGTTTGGAGTTTGGTCGAGACCTATTGAACTATGTTACAGCGACCAAGATGCAGTAGAAAGAGCCTTAGTAGAGAAACAAAACACGACCATGGTCACAATGCAAAAAATGTACCTCTCAAAAAGGTATATCCGTAGCCAGTACAAAGGACAAAAGCAAGTTCAAATCCACATCACGTAAGAGTGTGGTATTTCTCGTCTTGCGCCGTGTCCTCGCTGTCTCGATCTACCACCTTGTAGTGCCCTTCTTCAGCAAAGGCTGCAAGCGTTGGGTTGTGAACCGGGATAGCTTCAATATCGCAGTGACCTTTGTCCTCGTCAATCTGAGAGACAATGGTAGTCTCAACGTTGACGTTAAGTGCCATCTTCAACACGATGTCAGTAGTGCAACAAATGGAACAATAGGACATCGGGATACACACACTCTTCTGAGTCATGTTCGGGTTGAGCATACGATTCTGTGACAATTGCAACAAGGGCAAAAATTAGCATAAACTTTATAGAAAACACGACAAAGACGAACTGAGAAGTGGCTCCGGTTGATGGGGCTGGCCAAGGGAGCAATCCCGTTGTGGCCTTCCCGCTCGCTTGAGTACATGCGGTCGACTCTAAGACGCTTTCGCATATTAAGTCTAGGTAGAGACTAAATTACTTGGTGGCTAATGATGTCACAAATAGACATACGTGGCAAGCAGCGAATTGGCATAGACTGAAATTAATATAAGCACTTTTCTTGGCAGGAAATTCCAGGTGCCTACGTTTTGCAATAGCAAAGTGCATTCCCAAGAAAATCAAGTTATGTCGCATTGTGAGCCACTGTAAATAACAATGTTAGCACCTTATTGCATCGCGATCACCAAGCGAACGAACACAAATCAACGAGGCAATCGTCACGAGACTAATCAATGGAGAATTAGGGTAATCCAAAATTTGAGCAGCCCATAAAGACATACCAAGTGACACTACCTGTTTCTAGAGTGTATAAAATCAACGAGTTGATGATGTGGTTCATGCTATGATATTTGTCAGGGATAGTCGCGAGGAGGAATGCTACTATTTACTTAGCAAACCCGGTCTTTCTGCTGCCAAGGAAGATAATCATGATGATAGTAATGATGAATTCAACCGATGCGGAGAGGGTGACACCAGTTGTAAAAACCCACTACAAAACTTCGTAAATATAATGAACACAGGAAATATCGTCAACACTTACCGCAGGGTAAGGTTTAATGAATAACGAATAGCGCTTCAAGTGGATACTGACTGAAAGTTAGGTAGCAAATAGCGAAATATATGGATGTCACGTACATCTCGCCAGTCGATACTGAGATGCATAAGTGGAGTCAGATTGGATTTTAGTAGTTCACGGCCATGCTTACCGCAAGCAGAGACTGACGAAAAAAAAAAAAGTGAGAAAACACTTAGCGAACACGAAAATCACAATCGTGATACTCACAGAGACGGAGGAATGCAAGAACCACCTAAGTGTGTTTTCGTAAAAGGGCCAGAAGACCATAGATAGGTCTACACTTACCACCGGAGCGGCGTAATACCACTTCTTTGTCACTGCGAAAGGGTTAGGGACATAGCAAACGCCCGCGTAAGTAAACTCTTACACATCCGAATTCTGTTTGCGAAAAAACTGAATCAAATAAATTGCGTACTCTTGTAGCCGACAAACGCAGTGCGAAAAAAACTTACCAGTGTACCATGAATGTAACTATAGCGGTGACAGCCACTGACAACTAGAGAGGTTCGGTCAAGATCTTCTCTCTCCAGGGAGAGATACGTACCCCAAGTGCACTGCAAGAACATGAGTACTTGGTATGACAAGGGCGGCAGAAAACTTACGATGGAATAATGTCCATGTGGTCTGGTTTATTAT
>JBBPUM010000826.1:0-12791 GCA_038094695.1 Chiua aff. virens | reverse complement strand
CCTCCCAGCTCCCAGAAGGACCCAGTCTTGTCCTCTCTGGAGTTTTCCCAAACCTCTAGTGCCCTTGACTCGCTTTCACTGTCCTTCAGCAAATAACTTAAGCCTGTTAAGGTTTGGTTGTTTCAGTCCTCGAATGTAAATGAGGGTCCATCCAGTTCAATGTCCATGGGGAAATCATCAGAGATCTCGCTATTCAAGCCCTGAGTATTGTTTTGCAAGAGTGGGGCGGATACTGGTTGGGGAGAAATGACACGCGATGAGTGATTGAGCAGCTCCGCCAAACGGACAAGGCTTTGTTGATGACGCGCCAATTGACCTGGAATAGAGACGAGTCGAGAGGTTTTGCGCTTGTCTCGGGGTCGTTTGGGGCTTGAAAAATGGTGGCCAAGGCCAGACGTTGCTGGTTGCGCTCGCCGAGTGCCAGGGCGAGGGGGCATAGGTAAGTGGTGCTAGTAGATGGTCACGGTCGACAATGCGAACTTGAAGTAGTGTCGGTTAGTGACAAACTGAGTATTCACCACCGGCGAGGTCACCAAGGTAATGAATGCTGTTGGGAGGTTCAAGAGGTCGGGGCAAGGAAACTTTGGATGCTGTAGGGAGGTTTCTGAGCACCGGAGACTCGCATCAGAGTTACAGAGGCACGAGAGGGCATACTGTTACTTTTCCGGATAAAGTTATTTTTAGAACCTCCTAGAGGTTTGGCCTCCGAGGACAATTATGATCAACATAGAAAACTAGCCTCTTAGCATTCTATTGGTACCGAGAAAGTGCTGCCTAAAGTGGTACTTTACTGCGAGTTGGGCTCACATAAGTGATGGTATGAAAGGAACAGTCGTTCATCTTGGGATTCGTCTGCTCTCGAGTCTCAGGCTAGTCGCCTGCATTTTTTTCGTAGCCTATTGTGTTCCAAAGAGTCAGCTGCACCACTGCCACCAAGGAGGCCTCGCTCCCGCCCCCCGAACGGTCGCTGGATACCACATACAATGGACTCCTAACTTTCGACCCCACTGACCTGCACACAAGTGCCTCTGGATCCGTCCCTCTAGCGTCCAGCAGAGGACTTCCCCAGAGCTCCACCCGCATGACCCTGGCACAGTGGCGGTCAGTGGTGTCTTCAGACTCCGAATTTATCCCTTCCCTTGATTACGTACCGTTATTTGAGGCAATAAATCGACCAAGAGAACAGCAAATCCTGTTCTTTCCAATCAGGAAAACACAATCAGCTCCCACGGCTATTGTTGTGACTTGCTGATCGGCACTGCTGTGGAGTGCTGTGGATTAGAAAAGTGCTTCTTGATGCAACCAGTATCAACTTCGTGGCGGCTAGATAGTAGAGATGATGAAAACAGCCTTTGACGGCATTATTTCAATCGCTGCACTTGCGGCAAGGCCACTGGTGCTGCACTCGCTCAAGAGGCTTATTTCTTGGTGAGCTTGGAAAGGAACTTTCTCAATATATTTCGCCACTCTTACTAGGTTCACAGTTAATCGTGTCGTATATGTAGCAGGTACGTTTAAGTCACTACGTCACAGTGCTTAATATTCCAGCCGCATCAACCCCATGACCTCGATGTTTTTAGGCGTAACGGAAATAGAGTCCGCGGCCGTACACATACTTAAGCTCATGAAGCTGTCTGAGTAGAGTAGCACATCACACCCGATTCCCATCTGGTGCTTCTCTCACCTTGATCCACACCTACTCAAGGGCATGTCTTCTGCACTGCAGCCAGCCTTCATTTACTTGCAGTGGAACAACTATGTATCTCGTACGATTCTCTACTAATACACTTTGAAGATTGACCTCTCATGTTTTCCGTTTCTTTTTTTCAGTCGTCGTGCTGACTGCCGTTGTATATGATTTTAGTGAGCTATCTCTTTTGTTCCATATGAGGCACAGACTGAGGTATCGTTAGTCTTAGTCTTTCCAGAAGAGGTGTAGTTCTCATGCTCTCCGGTTCTGCATGAATGACTTTTCTGATCAAAGACAGATGAAGATAAGGTACATCTGGGTGGGTGCATACAATCTATTCCTCAGTAGCGATACCCCTGATGAAATAGCAGTGTAGGCCGTGGACCTGGGTGTCCACAATGTTCGTTCTCGTGTGTACTAGAACTTCTTGTTCCATGGCATATGTTCTATCGAGGCTTTCATAGGTTCGTTATTGTGGCCTGCTTGCTTTAATGTGAGCCCCTGTCCACTGCGATGTACGTGTTAGACAATTAATCTGGCGGATCCATCAGATGCAATGCCCTCTGTGAGTTTGTCTCACAAAATGTGGACTGATCCGACTTTGACCGCACTATAAGATAGCACCACATTTGTACCCAGACCTGGGGAGGTATGCTTTATTGTATGTCAATCACTTATGAATGTGCTGACGCATACCCAGATGTGCGTGTTTGGCCTTGACTCGGATTCCAAGTGCTTATGCTTATTGGCGTCGTCAAATATAATAGCTGTGAGCGTGCAACCAACTTCTCCCCTTCATTCTATTTACGGATACCCCAAGGTATAGTGGTGTATATTACTGAGCTGTGGTCTTTTCTCCTCTTTCTTGGTGCAGCGGATGGTAAGTAGTAGCTATGTAGCTCAAATCATAGAATGAACATTAAAACGGGGTTACAGTCACAATGATTCTGCGTGTATGGGCAATCTATTATAAATCAAGATCAATCCTTGTTATACTTCTTATCCTGTTCCTCATCGAGGTCATCTCCCTTGTGGCAGATTATTTCTTCCGCAGCGATTCGAAGGGTGTCGCATGTACGTGTGGACAATATCATCAAGTATACCCGAAACTAACAATAGCCAGGGGGTACGACTGCCCAGGTAATGGGATATTCGTATTGCACTGGGGGAACGACAATGCCAGTTACAGTGATCGTCTTCGACCAAATATCGTTTGCTGCACAAATCCTCTTCAGTGCAATACTGTGTATCCTTGCAATCATCCAGTTTGTGAGGCAGTCGATTCAAACGTATCGCAGGACGAATCAATGGGAACTCAACCGATACATCAGTATAATCGTCAAGCAAGGTGTCACCTACTTTCTTGCGTATGTTCCTCTCACTCCCTTTTTTCAAGCCCGAGGTCAAATAAGGTTTCCTCATCAACAGGTTGCTTCTGTTGAACGTCATTAGCCTGTTGTTCATATAGAATACATTTCCACCTCACAAGTATAATGGGCCATCTTGGTTATTGATGTTCGTAGAGTATGTACCCGCGTTCACTCTAACCCCCCGATTCATCATAAGTATACGGGAAATGTATAACCATGATCCTCGACGGGGCGGGATCGATTCTGGGTTTGGCCTGTCGACGCTACCCGACCGTGGAGCTGCTGGATCGTGTATGGAGTTTGCGAGTTGTGCGGAGAACCAGGCGGTGGAAAACATAGAGACAAATACAGGGCTGGAGGGCATGGAATGTATTCGTATGGTATAGTTACGGTGGAAGCTGAGTCGGGCTGTGTGGTCGTAAGTGGAGGTGCAGATAAAAGAAGTGCTGTGATCCGCGATGGCGCTCCATGCAAGAGTACTAGTACTGACCATCATACAAAACAAACATTGGAATATTTACGTGTCCAGTGTCTTTCGTTTTTATGACCACCACTACTGTCCTGCGACCTTCTTGTGAGTACAGCAATGAAGAGATCAATCTCTCTCCATTTTTCAGCTTGGGGTGAATTTAGGGATTTACTAGCAACTTAGTTTCACCAACGTGTCCCATTCTCCCATTGTTGTCATGTCGGGTAGATGTCTTTCTCATTGCATCTACCCCTGATCCCCTTCTTGCTGTCGAGGCGAACTTGACGTGTGGATTGTGTTGTGCCTGGAGTGACACACGTCACAGTGACAGTGACATGTGAGAGCATAACATATGTAGGCGCTGTACGATAATATTAATATTTACATGCAAGTACTAGAATAACATATAAGACGCCCGACCAGGGCATAGTGGCGTCACTTTCCAACGCTTCCTGCGTCATTCTTACTCGACTGTCTGACATCGCAAGATTATGAAATGAGTCCGATCAAGTCCGATAGATATGGAAAGCCGGACAGTCGCGCCTACTGTCACATGGTTTGTAAGCCGTGACATGACTAAATATGGCTGGCGACGATGACTGGACACCAAGCACTCCGAAAAATCGTCGACGATTCGGCCCGACCGGACCAGGTAGAGGTGATGTTAGACTCTGAGATCTGAGGGGGATGTCGTGATCATGAATCTTACCCTTAATAATACCCAAATAATTATTCAAATATCTTGATGTTTAAATCCATTTTGATTCCGCAAACATGACGTTGTCCCAAGTGTATTGCACGTCCATAGATCATTGTATTTGACTTATTTCAGCGGTGCGCTTTGCCATCATCGCCTCTGGGCTTTGGGCGGAACCTCTCCCTGCGCTCCTGAAACTTCAACTTGTCTCAACCACCTCTTTTCAATACCAGATCTGTTTAAGGTACATGATAAATCTGCAAAAGTGGCATCTCGGAAGCACAGCCACCGTCAGCCTAACCAAGCACGAGTTGCACCTCGAGGAGTGCTGGAAAGGTTTGGGTCAGTTTGTGAGGGTCAAGAGGCGCACGTTAGCCCTCCAGAAATTTATGTAGAATTAGATTAGGTTTTCTTTGAATTCTACCAAACCTAGCCTGAACATCTGAGTTGGCATCGCGTGCAAGCTTAAATGAACTTAGCAAAGTTTACCAAATTTACAATTAATCTGATTGGCTGATGGCGACTACTTTTTTTTTTTTTTTTTTTTTTTTTTTAATTCCTTGTTTATTGTCCAGCGGGCCGTGCCCATGTCAGACAGTACATGCGTATGGTATGGGTTACTTTGGGTAATGTGAATGTACGTATGTTAACAGCTCGGGTATGAGCAAAGCCTGCGTGGGGCTCGAGATGGACAGGTGGGTCCTGAACGCGGTGTGGTCGTAGGGTGAGACAGTTGGGTAGATGCAGTGCTAAGGTTGATGTGTGTGTTCGAACTGGACAAGTGGGTAGCTTGTGCGGCTAGTCTCTCGGTGGGGGGGTCAGGTTTCCGAACGTGGCTGTGAAGCGGCCCGTGTCGTGGAGGAATCGGAGGGTGTGCTCAATGTACTTTTTGTTTCCTAGTAATTGGGAGATTCTCCTCGGCGACTACTTTACCCGTCAAAAGCTCACTTTATAGCTTTACATTGCCTTTTCGCTGTTTTAGCGTACGTTCCATAGCTTTTTTAGTCTCAAAAAATCTCTGGAATGTAGACTATATACATATCTAGCTACATGGAACTCGTGGGGCCCTTCCGACCGTTATTGCTTCCCCCCACGCTCACCTCCTGCCTTATTTGGGCAAGCGACTGCGTAAAAACTTAGGTCAGCCACCCATCAATTTTTGGGAGTGTTCGGTGGCTCAATGATTATCGCTGGCCACACATGGTGAAATTCTCAGCGTGACAGGCGCGACTGTCCGGCTTTCCATAGATAGAAGTTACATTTTTCTCACCCTCTCCCGCCAACTCCGGTTGCGACGGTACCACCCTTTATTGTACCCCGGCTCCTCCATCTTAAGAAACTTTGAGCGACACTTAGGACGCGCCAGTGGGACGATTGTCTGAGTCTGCCCGGTGGTGCAGCCCCACCTACACTCACACGTAGTCCAGCGCTCAAGGCCTTATCTCCGTTTCCGTTTCCCGAGTCCTTGAACAGTGACGAGTTTAATGAGGATGGTATGGATGAGGAGGACTCCAAGATGACATGGATGCTGCGTGGACGCCTTATCTGGTACGATTCACGACAAGGATGGTGATATGTACATCCAATTTGCGTAGTTGGACAAGTCCGTGAGGTGTGTCTGCTTTCAACGCCCATTTTTGGATGCCAAAGATCATCCTGACATGTGTATTGGTAGTAGCCAGGCTCGCAATGTTGCTGGCGGGATCCCATACAGTGATGTGTGGCACCCGAGCCATCTTCAATCCATGCCAAGGAACTCGAGTAGGGTGGGGTTTGAGAAACGTTGGATTGTTTGATGAGGTGTGAATTCTATCTGCGATCATGACTCTTACGGTCTTGTGCCGATCAAGTTTGAATTGCAGTTGTCGCAAAAGTCGTGCAGTCATGGCTTTTTGAACATTAGAACTTGATACCCCAACTCTTCGACCATAGATCAGGATCCAGCCCCGTTCTGAATGGCTGAGTTCAGTCAAGTGTCAACCAGTACTACACTTTGACTCTTCGGACCCCTTGTCGGGCGACATGCTCTGGTTCCCGATTCGCATCACCATACGGATAGCGTACGAGCATAAGGTTCAAGGTAGGGGAAGCAATATCGACCCTGAGTTTGGCTTATCGATCCTATCCGATCGTAGCGCCATCAGGTCGCGCATTGTGTTCGCGAGTCACAGGAAGCACGAGAGGGTGGGAACCATAGGCCCTCTGGCGAAGACATGGAGACAGATCCCAGGGCAGGTCGAGGTGGGAAGCATTCAGATGGTGCAAAAAGAGGTTGTGTCGGTGATTAGCATTCCAGTTGTGTGGTTATGATGGTGAAGCTATGAACGACACGTCGCTCAATGAGCTCAACGAGACAGGTTCGATCCACACCACCATGGCGCAGTGGCTGGCAGTGGTATGTAGTCCCAGCAAGGCCCGGACTCTAAACTGATTCCCTATCGTTCAATGGCATAGCTATGCCGGATTGAGCACAAACCATGTACCGTTACTCGGGACAACAGATCTGCCAAAAGATAATAAAGGGCAAGTCTGATGTTATTCTTGCCAATCAGCGAAGCACAATTGAGCGCTGATCAGTGGAGTGCTCCACGACTTCCCACAAACTGCTTCTGGCTTAATCGGTGTTGCTGTGGAATGCCACAGGGTGGAAGTTCTTGATGGTGGCCGCTGGCTAACGACACGATGCTGAACAGCCTTGGGACGACATTCCCATTTTCAGCCCAATGGTCGCTCAAGTTGCAAAGCTTGCCCAACTTTCCAGTGTAGCGAGGTCCATTCGCCCACGAGGATACGATGGTTATTTCTTGCAGGAAATCTCAACTTATCCCCGCTAGGCTTCTCTTAGTATATAGTAGTCATTTCCCATTACATGTGCGTTCAAGTTACTATTTCAATCAAGTTAGCCTGAGTGGTTGACGCCAGCCACATGACCTTGATGTTTTTAGGCGCAATGAAGTAGATTTCGTATTCGTATACGTACTTAAACTCATGATGCCGTCTGTCGTACTGGCAGCCGACTTTCATCTCGCGCTTCTCACATCACTACATCCACGCCTATCTGAAATCATGTCCTCTGCTCTGCAGCCAGCTCTTGTATACTTGCAATGGAGTAACTACGTGTCTCGTATGTTTTTTTATTAACACGCTTCGAACATTCTCACATTTTTCACAGTCGCCGTGGTCACTGCCGTTGTATATGATTATTGTAAGTTATCTCTTTTGTTCCGACACGAAGCACAGACTGAGTAGTGTCGTCAGTCCTATTCCTCCCGCAAGAGGTGCAGTTCACATACTTTTGGGATATTTGTGTGAAGGCTTTCTTCTGATAGGAAATAAATGAAGATAAGGTATATTTGGGTGAGTGCCTATAGCCTATTGCTCGGTACCGGCACCCCTGATAAGATGACAGAGCAAACCGTGGACCTGGGTGTCGACGATGTTCATTCTTGTATGCACCGAAACTCCCAGTTTTACGTCGTACGCTCAAACGACGCTTTCACTACTAGGTTCGTTATTGCGGTCTACTTGCTTTAATGTGAGCCCATGTCCGCTGTAATATACGTGTTAGATACTAATTCAGAGGATCCATTAGGTGTAACAGCCTCTGTAAGTAGGGCTCACAATATGAAGATTGACCAGACTTTGACCGCATTGTAAGATGGCACCACGTTTGTACCCGGTCCTGAAGAGGTATGCTTCGTCATATATCAAACTCCTGTGAATATGCTTACACGGATTACTGTGTACCCAGATGTGCGTACGGTACTACCTGGCTTCCATTCCAAGTACTACTTGCGCTTATTATCAACCTATGCCTTCACATCTCACAGTTGTGAGCAGACAGTCAACCTCTTCTTTCCATTCTGTTCACGAACCTTTTCAAGGTGCAATGATGTATATTATGGAGCTGTGGGCTTTTGTCCTTTTTCTTGGTGCGGCTGATTGTGAGTAGTCATGTAGCTCCAATTATAAAATAAACACTCAAATGGGAGCTCCAGCAACAATGATCCTTCGCGTATGGGCAATGTATAATAAATCAAGATCAATCCTGGTTATACTTTTCGTCCTGTTCTTCATTGAGGTCGTCACCCTCGTGCTAGATTATTCCTTTCGTAGTAGCTATCCGGGTTTATGTAAGTGTATATAGTGTTCATTAAGCGTACGCTACACTGACAATGGTCAGGGGGTACCACTGGGCAAATGCTGGAATATTCGTATTGCGCCGGAGCAACGACAGTGCCAATTACAGTGATCGTCTTCGACCAAATATCGATTGCAACGCAAATTATCTTCAGCTTAACATTGTGTATCCTTGCGATCATCCAGTTCGTGAGGCAGTCAATTCAAACGTACCGCACAACAAACCAATGGCAACTCAACCGATACATCAGTATCATCGTCAAACAAGGCATTGCCTACTTTCTTACGTATGTTTCTATCGTCTCAGTTTCTTTCATCTTTCAACCCTGAGAAACCCGTTGATTCAATGAGGCTTCTTCATGACAGGTTACTTCTCCTCAACCTCATTGGCTTGTTGTTCTTGTGGAATGCATTCCCAACTGGCGACGGGCCATCTTGGTTATCAATGTTCGTGCAGTACGTGCCCGCCTTTGCACTAACCCCCCGGTTCATCATAAGCATACGGGAAATGCATGACAATGATGTTCGAAGGGGGCTTGGCTTGCCGGTGACTCTATTGACCCGACCCGGCCGTGGAGTCCAAGTCGCCAGATCACGCATCGTGAGTGCAAGTCACAAGGGGAGTGAGGTGGCAGAAAATATAGAGATGGGTACAGGGAAGGATGGAGGGTCAAAAAAGATTTGGATGGCACCAATGGACGCCGAGTCGAGTTGAGCGGTCGCAGTAGAGGTGCAGATAAAATGGTGCATACAACCACAGGATGGTGTAAGTTCATATAAGAGTACCGTCATACAAAGTGACGCATCTATTTGCTTCGTTTCCACCACGGCCGTCTTCGCGCGAGTTATGAGGGCAACAAAGATGTTGATCACTCTTGCAAGCCCTCAAGTCCAATACCTTCTCCCAGGGTTCTCATGTATCACACCCGATCATTCTGCTCACGTTGGGTCCACAGCCGTGAATGTACTTTTCTTCTTCACCGGAAATTCGGGGCCATGCACAACACAGTAGCATCATATTTGATCAATGATCTTTCGACTCAAATTTGCGCTGCCTTTCCTTTTGTGTCAAGTTTGTGAGGCAGTGGACGGCTCTTCTGGAGTAGGAAGGCATGTGGCCCGTGCACGGCCAGTGGCGAGACCCACCAGTACGTCCTCAAACCACTCCTCCCCTTCGCGCCACTCCCCTTGTGTTCCCCATCTTCGTATCACATCAATAGCTTTGCACACGCGTTTCTGCTCTTCCTCTTAGTCCTCCTCCTCTTCAGCCATGTCTTCTAGAGTATACTCAAGTAAATGGTACACGACGAGGCTGCCGAGGTCATTGCACAGAGTTCCCTGTGTGCAATCGAACTGTGGACATCGTTGTATGGCGCGAAGAAGGAATGCACACACAGCGGATGGTCAAGGAACCCAGACATCGGAGCAAGTGGGATGGGACATGTGTGACGGCGGAGCTTCTGCAAGCTCTGAGGGGATGAAATCGACAAAAGACGAGGGGTAGAGTACGAGGTGCGTCACCCAGCCAGGTAGTGTGGATCGTGTGACGCGGAAGGTGTGGCCCTTGTAAAGTATGTCCCCTATGACATCAGCGGACCAGGATGAAGAAAATGGCAAACTGAGGGACTCAAGGATCTTGCATGTGTTTCCGAGACAAGCGTCCTCGACAACATAAGAATAATCCCGGGGTTCGGAATATTTCAACCAGAGCCAGGAATCAGCGGTCAAAGTTACGTACAGAGTACGAGAGGGACGTTCATGCATCCATACAGTCCATGTCTCCACTCAATAAGCTGTATCCCAGCTGTTTGCAGTGTCAACAGGGCAACATCAACCATCTCTTGCGACTCCTTATCAAAAATGGACTCAGTGAGGTAGCTGCTAGAGATGGATGGTTTTTCGTTGGGTGCTGAGCGTGATTGACATTGGCGTCGGAGGCAGAGTGAGAAATCAGTGGAGTCTAAATTTCTGATGCACTGGTCGTCTGGTGCATTATTGGTGCACATTCCTCTGGAGAGGATGTAATTTGTATGAGCAGGAGGGGTGAGAGCTGCGTCACGCGTCACGACTTGAGCTCGGAATGATGACTAACGCGCAAGGCTTTTTCTTCACCTTCTGCATGATAATTGAATCGTACCCTTTACTATCTGCTCACTCTACCCGGGGCAATCCTGGAACTGCAACAATTCCGAATCGCAGTCACTGACCCCATTCGTGGCCGCAACCTTGGGAACCAGCCACACCCCAAGGGAGGGTCCTCACTTGATCTTATGCCTCAGTTGGTCGATCCCCTATGGCACTTAACCATATGCAACACTGTCGTAGCAGGGTCGTTGCCACCTCCGCGGATGCTATTAGCGACTGAAGTTGTGGTCTATTTGCTAACTTGGAACTGTGGGTCGTGTCAAACCCAGCCTGCTTCCAGGTAGTTCTCCTTATTCCCAGGTAGAATCCAAATCATGTCCGGTTGGACTGTATCCTCGACGAACCATGGCGCGCAATTCCACCGCTGACGTCCACTGGCAGGTGAGCAGTCCTACGACCAGCACTCCGACGCGTCAGACCATGGCTGAGTATGATCAACAGTTTTCTTTTGCTTAGTTTCTTAGCCTGAGTAAGTAAATCACGATGGACGCATGCCTTGAATTATGAGTGCAGCTAAATAACTCTCAAAACGAACTGAAAAGGACAAACAGCTTCACGGCAAGTTGGCAAGGGCGTGTTTACTCGCTGCTGAGCCTGCCCTCAACGCTTGTCCCGTTGTCCTAGGTCCCGCGCTGTCTCATTCTATTCCTCTTTTCCATCGTGTTCATCATCATTGGAGCTCACAAGAGTTGCTCCAGCACCAGGCAGTTTTCACTTGTTCGTGGCTCGGATCCTCTGCTGGTAAAGCTTTAGCTTACCCTCATAATAAGCTCAGATGTTTGAGGGGAACATTTTTAGGTCCGAAAATAGGCTTTCAAGGGACGAATAAGAGACTGTAAAAAATGACGTCATGCAAACACGACGGCTACCTGTGCTTCGTGAGTTCATTCAAGGTGGCATTCAGCACCTTCAAGAACCAGTGTCGAAGATACTAATTCCAGGCAGTGCGGTGTGCTAGTGCCCTTTGAGGAGAAATCAAGATGCCGTATCAATTGTAGTTCTTTTGGGGTGCAATTTCATGGGAAGATGCTTCCCGATAGCCAAGTCATCAATATGGCGATGAATTAGCAGTCAATTGAAAAGTACGTTTCTTATTTCTTAAGCTTTGAAAAAGACAGACCCTTGATTGATGAATCAACGACTCCCCACCACCGCAATTAAATGAATGGACTGCCATGGAAGTTAAACGGGGGAGATCAGGGCTGGCAGACGCTTGGTGGGAAGGATGCGGAGAAGGAGGGGAGAACGGTTTGTCAATTGCACTCATTTGAATGAAGTTTGCTCGCTCGCAGCTTGCAATTGACCAGCATACCCCCTGCGGACCTAGTCAGCCTGGAAGGTACGTAATAAATTTGCAAATGCTCCCAGGCCTTCAGCCGCATCAGCGCCACATCACTTACACAGCAGTCAACCACTATGAGTCTGATAAAGCCATCAGCCTGGCGAAGTGCCTTCATGTTGTTTGCCGCTGCATTGACTCAGACTACCACAGCTGAAGTGCAAAGACAACTATGTCTTCCACCCCTCAATCCTTCCTCTTTACTCTGCAGCGCGACAACTATGTGTCTCGTGAGTTCCTCCGCACCTGTTTTGATCAGTCTAACAGGCCTCTTTCAGTTGCTTTGCTTGCTTCCGTCGGATATGATTACAGTAAGTTGATAGAATCCATTCTAATGAGGCACGAATTTCAAGTTACCCCATCGATAGTCCTTGTATTTCCAAAAGAGGTACAAATAAGCACTCTTTGCCGTTCTCGGAAAGGTATACTAATGTGTCTCAATGAAGATAGAGTACATCTGGGTCTGTACACAGTTATATCAGGAAGATGGTACATTACTGATACGATTGCAGAACAAGCGGTGGACCTGGGTGTCCCTCATGTTCATTATGGTGTGTAGCGAAATCTCAAGTTCACCAGTACATTCTTCCAGAAGACTTTCATAGGTTCGTTATTGCGGTCTATACAATCTGGCGTAAGTTTATATCAATCTACATACAGGTACCGAACTTTAACTTCGGTTTTTATTAGATGTATTGCGCTCTGTAAGTTGGGTACTCTGAATATGAGTTTAATCAAAGCTTGACCACGGTAAAAGTTAGAAGTAGTTTCATACCCGGTCCTGCCGAGGTATAGTATTTGCTCAGATAGACATTGCGCTCAGGCTGATGCAGCATTACTGCATACCCATAGCTGTACGTAATTCGTGCTGCCTTGAGACACTTTTGATACTTATTGAGCAGCTGTGAGTCCTCTCGAAGTCCTCCTTTCCTTTCACTCAT
>JBBPUM010000825.1:0-12803 GCA_038094695.1 Chiua aff. virens | reverse complement strand
AACTACTAGTAGTGGTTGGAGCAAGTCCCGCAGTGACGGTGGGACTCGAGCCCGATCCATTTCCGCTGTTACCGCCACTTCCACCGCTACCTCCAGAGCTGCTGCCGCCGCCAGAACTACCACCTCCACCTGAACCTCCTGAACCACCGGCAGAGCAGGTGTCAGCTCCAACGGTGCAGCTAGATCCATTGGGGCAACCTTGAGTTAGAAAAAGAAGCCAATCAGCCATGACTTTAGTGAATTTCAATAAAATCATTGTCAACGTACATCCGCCAAACTCGTCGCTGCAGCAGAAACTGCCTACATCGCAGTACTCCGTCGCGTCACACTAGATGATCATAATGAGTTGCCAACACTTAACTGTGCGTCACGAAAGATGCTTACACAGGTACTGCCATCCGGAGCACATTCATCGGGATAATTTGAGCAAGGAGCTATACAAAGGTGATTATCAAAAACACAGGCAACAAAAGCATAATTGCAACGCACCCCATCCAGACTCGCACCCACTTTGTCTCAAGGCCAATTTTGGGTTGGGGACTAGAAGCTGAGTGAGGACGTGTGACGAACTATGCAGACGCGAAGCGGAGTCATCCCCGGCGACCAATTGCAAAGACAGTAGTAGGGCGACAACCTTGAAGAGGTGTAACATCATCTTTTAGAAAGTACCACAGAATCAGAGCCGATGTAAGAACTGTACCTGCTTTTTATACCGCTAGAATCGGCAATATAGCGTGAAACCCCAGTATGAATCTGAATCCGGAACAAAAACTCGCTTGGATGTGGTATGTACCCTTGATAAACGGCGGCAGAAGTATGGCGACGCCATGACAATGTCATTTGGTGGCGGTCTCATCAAGGGACAACCCTTTCATAATGCACAGGAGCGTCCAATCACTGAAAATCTTAAATGCGGGACGCTCGAGGATAAATGTTAATATGTACATACTAGGATGGAGCTGCCATGCCACGAAAATTCTTACATCCAACCCACTCGGCACGTCCGCACCATGAGTCATGCCAAGGTGCAGCCAAGCCGTCAAGGAGCACAGGAACTTTGATCCGTGCCGCCAGTTCAGTTCTACCGAGGTGACAGGGCGGGAGAATGGAGCCAAACAACATGTAAACTCATAAGCCACTTGCAGTTCAGTCGGATGCACCTTGAACAAATCGCGGACGTGCTATGATATTTAGAGAGAAAGTTAAGTCGAAGTCGAGACATGTCAATATTGATGTTGATTGACATTTTCAGGCACGCACGTGTTGAGCGGGGGTAAATCGGCAACTCAGTTACTCACCGGTCACTTCTGTCGGAATCAGGCTCATCACGATTCAGGCTTTGACTCCTCATACTAGACTTCAAGGTTCAAGTTGCAGTGAGTGTTTTCCAGTTGGCTCTATGTATCCCGGTCCAGGGCTCACTTTACCCAATCTTTTCCTTCGCAGCTGACAATGTAGATGCATCTTAAACACTCTGTTAGAGGAACGGCCACGAAGACGATATGCCCCAAGTCAGATCTCAGACTCAGACCTGAAAATAACCCATTATCTGCCCGGATTTCAATTTGAGCTGATCATTGATTCGGAGTACAACAGCCACAGCAGACATTCGAATGCCGCGTTAGAAGCTTCAGCTTCAGTGCGTTACGTGTCCGTATTCAAGTTCCTCTATCCGTTTTACTTTTCCGTCTGCTCAATCCTTAATCCTAAGACTTTGCTGTCCTCACTATGCTGTCCATTTCTTCTTTGGTATCCCCCGGGCCCCGATTTCCCTCATTCCGCCAAGCACCCGAGCCGCTGTCCAAATAAATGAATCCGGTGTCAATAAGATGGGCTTAGGGTAAGCGTGGACATGGAGCCGGGCACCACCACCCAGGATAGGTGTTTAAACGATGGGATGGACCCTGCCTGTTAGCGGTGGCGTGTTTTCAGGGAGAACTCATCATTTGCTCCCTTGCTGATCAATGCTTCTGATGAGCTACGCACATGGTTTATTAGTGATGTCGAGGTTGGCTGGCAGTACGGCTATGTGTGGGATAAAACAAGGACGTATATATGTAAAGTGGTAAGAGAAATTCCGATTAGTATGCTTCCGTAAAACTCAGGTTCACACTGACGGTAGTGATGCAGGAGTCGGTTCTTGATTGCATAGACCACGTTTTACATAGATGGTAGGGCCGTCACCGCTGTGTACAACTTATCGCCAAGCATCACTATACTTGAATTCAATGGCTCCCTTCTACTGCGAAGCGACAAGAGGTGAATGGTATAGATTGTGAACTGTATACGGTGTAAGGAAGAAATCCCCAAGTTTCAGCTACCAGGATGGCTATTTGGAGTGCTGTCAGTAAGCTGATCAAGTCATGTCATGACCGACGTGTTGCACTTTTAGATTTAAACCATTACTACTTGCACTTGCAACCGCCCCTAGCAATTGTGGCTTCAATGCGAAACCAACCCTTCGGGACGACGCTTTGCGTTGGCTCCAATCACTACCAAAAAAATATCGATGCCAGGCTCAAGATCATCATTGGGCACGATTCGTAGCGCGTCTTTGACGACACTAGTAAGCTCAAACCCTGGATACGGCTACCTTTGTGCATATCGTGACTCTGCTTTACATTCTCATCTGCATCTGCATCCCATCTTCAGCATTGGCTGCCGCCTCGTAGATAAGAACTCCTAGCCAACTGCTCCTCCATCATCAGCTTCGAGGAACTCCCCGACTCCATTGATCTACTCCCTAATGTGCATATCCAGAAGCGTCAAGCAGGTTGGGCCGACATTCTGAACCAGTTCTGCCATGACAACGGGACACTCTATGGTCTCGAGTTCCCCACCGACGCAAGTGAGCAACGAGTTGCAACATTCAAGTTTGACAAGTTTGGGTTTCACACAGGGGTGCTGCGGTGGGTGCATTGGCCTTGGCTGCTGCATGAAACAAAAAGTCGTTGGGCGGCCTGAAGCCATACAAAGGAGATGCTGGGTGAGCTGTGAGAAGAACGTGCAGACCCTGGTGACCGGTCCCCCAGGACTTGCCATTACCGCTTGGCAAGGCATCGGAGCAGTTTGGCTCTGTTCCACTCACTTTATTCCCCCGAAACGGACTACGCGTGCCCGGACCGATGCGGAGACTCTTTAAAGAAAAGCTTGCCGAGGACGCCAAGGAGACCGAGGCGATGATGATGGCAGTATATGTATAGTGGCAATAGATTGTAAAGGTATTAATTGGTTTTTTTTGATGCCCAACGAGGGAGTGAGAAAAAATCTCAAAGTGATGCACAAGTCGCCAGCGCGATCAACGGTCAGGCTTTCAAGAGAGAAAACTATCAAGTGACTCTGAAATTGGGGCAATAGGGTACAAGTACTCCGAGTTATGACTACAGAGAAAAAATATTAGCATGTGTGGCTTCTAGTTCCACGACCCATTACTCGCAAACCACTAACTGAAAAAAATATCCAAGGCTGAATACAGACCCGGGTTTACGAAAGTGGACGCACGTTCTGGTTCTCAGGTTTCTGCCCACATGCCAAGGTGGGGTCTGGTGCCTGCAGATAATAACTGTGAACAAGACTCATAATGCAACGCCTGGGCTGGTACTTACATGGATTAAGCAGTACCTCGCGTAGACCATGCTACTGGCTGACAGAGATATGAGTGAGCGGGCACAAGTGGGAAGCAAGTATATGCTATGTGAGTAGTTAGTGTACCTATCCTGCTCGTCCTGCATAAAAGGAGGCAGCGACAGCTTTTGAGGATGTTCATGTTTCCTCAAATGCAACACAGCTACCAAGGTCGATCAACATGTCAAAGCCACTGTGGACGTGAGAGAAAACATACCGTTCGTGATGTGGACGTAAATCTGAGCACCATCTAAACTGATATTGGTGTTCGCCGAGTGATTGAGTCTGCCAGTGGCACCTAAGGCCTCTGAGGGTCGAAAGTCAAACAAACCGCTCAATACTGGTGACCTCGACCGTCAACAGGTAGGTGCAAACTCACTGACGACTGCGTATATGATAGAAAGCTTTCTATGACTGGTCGGGATTCCCTCCAGGTTTCGTGATCTGGACAAAGGAGAATCAACTCGGAGCCTGGGTCGCTCCTGCTCACTAGTCACTACAGGAATGGGTTCATGTCTGCCGGTGCACATACCGTTGCATTGTACAATCCATAAGGTTTGGCAAGTGGTGGGTACGAAGTTGAAGCTGAAAGCCAGAGACCCGATGACTGAGAGAGGGCCTGAAGGAAAAGAGTTGCAGGGAGCGCAAGAGCGGTACGGGGCATGTGCATGAGCGTCGATGCTTGGGCATGCGAGTGTTTAGTGGGGGTGAATGATTGAAGTGGTCCGAGACGGAGGATCGTTTATATAGTCATCTGGGCATCGCTGCTATGTCAGCGAAACGAGTATACCAAAGGATGGGAATGCTGTGGCCCAAGTTTGGCCTAAACCTTTGACTGAAAGGAATGTGAACCTGCACGTTTTTTGATCACTGAGGGTATACACTGACCCCGGCGGGTGGCTGAGTCGGAGTTCCACAACTGGAAGATACATTGCTGTCGTAAGCTCTATCTGAGGTGCGGAATGCGAATGTCATCGAACCGCCAGTGGAAGCATGCCAATCGACACTTGCTACCAGAAGCTGGCTTCTAAGAGTCATAGCTAGCCTCCGACGCGTGTGGTTTTATACATTATATATTTTTCTCTGGGTTTTCGTACGGCAAAAGCTATGGAAGAACATACAGACGACAGCCAATGTATGCGTCAAAAAATCACTGCAAACGTGAAACCACCGAGAAAGAAGAAGGAAAAACAAATCAAACTGGTCGAGAAAAGAAAAGAAAACCAGATGATCTTACGTTCCAAATCTGTCCTCAGTCGATTCCAGGTGACCGCGATCCCAGGAATGGTTCGAGTCCAAACTATTGCATCGAGTTCCAAGCTGCAGCGTGAGTCCATGATGCGTGTGAGGTGTTCTCCAGCCTTGATCATACCCCGACAATGCCATGAATCTTGTTCCGAGTTCCCTGCGCGAAGAAGAGTGTCGCTAACCTTGTGCATCGCAGCTTCACATGTCCGTACCCTGACCGTCGACCGCGTCCCGTAGAATAGAAACATCGCCCTTTCACCCGACTCAAGTGGTGCTGCTTCACGTTCCCGTTCGATCGACCTCGTCCACATCGCTGCCAACTGTTATTGATGACTCGGATTGACTTCGTTCAAAGTATCACAAGCATGGCCATTCGGCCTCGCGCACGCAGCATTCCAAGCCTCCATTGTCATTGTTGTATCCATGCCGTCTGTATCCAGGCCTCGTCGCAGGAAGTCATGTGATCGCGGTGCAGAGGTGTAGTAAAATGCAGAGAACCAGACAATAGTTGAACACGCTGCAGTATTGCCATCACTGGCACGCTGCCCACAACCTTTCTCTGTGCCCTAAGCGGGCATACAAGAGAGAAGGTATGCGTGAGCAGTGGAAGCGGAAGGCGTCATCATTGAGGGGGAAAGCGTGTTCGCTAGCGGATGGTTATAGTTTTGGCAAATCTGCAAGGCACTGCGATGACAGGGGGGACGAGACTGTGGAAGGCGAGGGAGACAATGGATTGTTGGATTTTTGGGGGAGAATGTCGGATTAAATGTTCGACGAGGTTGAGGAAGAGGATAGAGATCGTGGATTACGAAAATTTTTGGAGGGAATGTCAGAATATGCGCGTGCGGGGCTTCCGTGTGACGCCGGTCATGATGTCGTGAGAGGTCAACCAGGTGTGGAATGTTGGAGATGCGACACTTGCATGAGCAATGGAATTGAGGGATGTTGAGAACATTGTAGGTGTCTTGGCGGATCCTACCACTATCAAACAATGGGCTTCGGAAAGATGAGTAGCTTGAACCTAATCGGGTTTCGGGTTGACCCTGAAAGTAATTTGTCGGCGGGAGCATAGGTACAATATTCGAAACTGAGCATAGTCTGTCAGTGTTGGGAACGACGGAGCTAATCATACCTTCAACTATTGAAGGTAGGCAGAACGAAAGAATCATGCGCAGTCGAGAACGCGTGGTTTCTGGAGCTCGGAAAAAGTTTGCAACTGTAGTGTTGTCCAGGAGAAAACGAGAGAACATCGCCGAGGACTACCGCAGCAGGAGAGAGAATTGGAACCGATGATTGACCCGATGTTTCCTTGGACGTTTCAAACCTAGTAATGTGTCGACAGGCGGAGAGCAGTCGCCTATTTGCTGGGATTGACTTCAGGAGATGGAGAGCGGAAAGCTAGACAATCAGAAAACGGAATCCAAAACAGTAAGAGCAAGAAAGAAAAAAAGGTGCACCCCAAACGTCACTACACTGGGTATCGTCCGATAGCTTTGCCGTAAATTTTCTGACCAAGACAATACCTATACCACTACCAGAGAGGCTTCAGGAGAGCAAATACAAGAAGATTAGAACTTACATCCGAATCCGATGAGCAAGAATAGCTCGAGCAACCTACGGTGAGACATCGAACAACATATATGGTCTTGTGAGTGTGCGGTATAGAAAACAGTCGAAGAGTGGTCTCCGAACTCACCAAACCAAGAACGAGAGGCCAAATCCCAGACAAAGAAAGAACCTGAATGAAAAAGAAATGCTAGTGGTGAAAATGTTTCAAGTTAGCTAGCGTCCCTGGAAGGGAAGAAAATTACGCACTGCAATGCTGACAAAGGAATGACAATAGTTGGGATCGGCTTTGGGATCAGGAGGGTCAGCATGTCAACAAGAACAGTCAATTGCACTCGGAGCGCACCACAACTGCCCAGAGAAACCAAGTTGCAAACGAATGACAGAAGTTGGATTTCCGGAATCAAGAGGGAGAGAGGATGACCCAGGTGCCTTACAAGCGAGGCAAGGCCATCAGAGGGATCCGTGGACCGTACCAGAGAGAGCGACTATCTCTGTGTGTGCGGAGATATGCCTTGGACGGCAAGGAAAGGAGCGAATTCAACTTGAAGGACTTTGGAGAGTCGCCGTTGGCGGACAACATGCCTAGCGAGGGCTTGGGAGTCTCGTAGACACTCAGTAAACTGGACAGACACGGAGCAGACTCGAGAGGCGGAGTAGGAGGGAAGATCGACCCCTCTGTGGATGCTTCGGTATCAGGTTCGGATATTGAAGGAGTCGACTCAAGTGAGTTTCGCCTCGAGTTGTCTGGGCCTGACGAATCCATGAGGCCTGGAGCGTTTATGTTAGCCTCGTCCTGGCTATCAGACTCGGTATAATCTGAAATGGAGTCGGTGTCCACGGCAAGTAAGCTGGAATGAAAGTCCAACTCAAAATCGCGGAGCTCTTTGTACAAGCTCTGCATGATTTCCGGGGCATCAGGAACCGTGGCTAGTGTGGCGTCGTGAATCGAGGTGTTACCCATGGGCTCAACTTCAACCGGGGCGTAAGGCAGTCCTCGCTCAGTCTCAGTGAATTCCAAGAGGTTGAGCGAGCCAGGTGAGGAAGAGAGTGTGGTCATATCTTCCCGAATAGCAACCACGCGCTTCGTGGAATACGCTGGAGAGGCTTCACCGTATTGCCGTGCATCGAAAGACCAACTTGGCGTCTTCAACGATCTCCAACTGTAAGACGAAGGACTGAGTCTAGAATCACGCCACGAGCTTTGCGACAGATCCTCCTCCGACTCTTCAAGGATAATGGAGAGCGGCCGTGCACGATCCGAAGCAGTCACAGTGAGGATCTGGTTGCTAAATGTCAACGGGATCGTGTTGTATATCGGATGATCTTCGAATTGGCCTGTTGACCTGGGGGGTGTCGTCTCGGTCTCAATCCCAGCATAATAAGGAAGCTCCGAGTCAGAATCCAATGAAGAGCTCTCGGAAAGGGCGCGCTCGAACTGTGCTGGAATGATGGGTAGAGGACGATCTCTGAAATTGACCCCAGTCCCAGGGAACGTGTCGTACAGCGCATGATCCGCAGTTCGGCTTGTCAACCTCGGGGGTGTTGTCACGGCCTCGATCCCAGCATAGGGTGAACAGTCGGAATCGAATGACGAGCTCTCGGAAAGGATATCCTTGAATTGTACCGGAGGAACAGGTAGCGGACGCGCAATTGGCATGGTCCCATCCCTGAAATTGACCTTCTTCCCAGGGAGAACATCGTAAGGTAGAAGTGATTCGATCTGAGAACTGGATGCTCGTGTTTCTGGCGGAATCACATTGTAGGCACCATACGACAAGTTGAATTCCAGATCGGGAGCAAAGGCTCCTTGACCAGACTGGCTTGCAAGGCAGCACGGTTGCGTGACCAAGATCCCAGTATATGCTGAACAATAGCAACCTAACTCGAAATCCAATAATGCGTCACGATATTCCCCGAGGCTACAAGATGTCCCCGGAGGAAGCGTCAAAGTCTCGTCGTTGGGCGCACAGTAGAAATCCACTTCAGAGTCCGGGGTCTCTTCGTTCGAAAACTGCTCGTCCGGCTCTCCCGGGACAGAAAGGAATGTCCCTCGACGAACGGTCGTCCCGATTGCGTCGATGGTGAAGGATACGTTGATGGGCGTGCTGGTGTCATAGAGAGGAGGCCCCCTGGATCCCGGCCCTTCAGCCCGACGAACTTCTTCGGAGACACGATCGATACTGCCGTTGCCGTCGCTGCCTTCATCATCGTCTATGTCCAGGAAGGAATACACGCCAGATGGTTTCGGATCCGAAACTTGAGGCTCTTGAGCTTCCTCTTCGATATAGATCGCAGGGGCAGCAGGAGTTGACGGATGAGACTCCACAATCTGCAAACCACATTCAGCGAGGAGTATATACGATGTTCAGTCTACTCACATTCCAACAAGTGGGGTGAAAATGAGTTGCATAAACCACATTGACATGCTGTGAGAACGGTGTCAGTTCGAACAAGAATCTATAAAGATCAAACTCACCTCTACCCCAGCTTCAATGCCCGCTGGCGCGCAATCTGTAGCTCCGTTGCCGGCTGCATCCGAACGGCGGCGACCTAGAGTCGAGAAGAGACCATTCCAACCGAATGCCCCAGAATGACTCTTGCCAACACCCTTAAGCATTCCTCTCTTACGCGAAAGGTAGGCCACGATGGACATGATGGCCACTACGGCAACGAGGAGACCACCAGTCCCGAGTAGGACCTGGGACTGAGAAGGAGGTTGCCCGGAGTTGTCGACCACGTCGGTGGGAGTGGGGAAAAGCGTGAATGCGTCGGTGTTGGAGGGAATCGGAGACATGATTGTTCGATAGTAACTGAACTGAAAACCACAGGACGACGAAGGGGTAGTCTTTATAACCCTGACATGTCAGCCTCAGCTACATCTGGCTGACACGCTAGAATGAGGTGACTTGGTCAGCCTCCCACAGAGGTCCTTGAGCGAGAACCAATAAATTCGAGTTGCGAAGCTATTGGAAACACGTCATGATTGTGATAACCAGAATGAGAGGCGCATCGAACATGCCTGGTCGGTTGTATCATCGCATGAGAACCGCCATAGTGAGAACCCAGGTAGTGGTGCCCATCAGCTGCAACTAACTCACAGTTGCTCACGCCGACGGCCTCGAATTTGTACGGTTGAATATCAAAAAGATAGTTCACACAAACTTGAGCTTGAAGAAGTAGTAACAACTTGCGTTGCCACACATCCGGAGTCAGTGAACGCACATACCGGAACATGAGGCCTTGTAAGAAAAGTTTACTCGACGAATTTGTCAC
The DNA here is from genome assembly GCA_038094695.1 of Chiua aff. virens. Taxonomy (NCBI): domain Eukaryota; kingdom Fungi; phylum Basidiomycota; class Agaricomycetes; order Boletales; family Boletaceae; genus Chiua; species Chiua aff. virens. The sequence goes on along the minus strand of JBBPUM010000825.1, from coordinate 3,089 downwards.
TGTGGCGGGTTCATGCATATAACTTTCCTCAAGCGCACCATGGATGTGGATGTGCAATTGCTATAGCGCCGTTGGGCCCCTGATGATAAAAATTTGGTCGACCGTCAGCCACCACAGACGCAAAAAAAGTTAAAGTCTGCCGACCTCGAGTCCTAAAGCTCTCCACCATTCATCAATAACGAAAAAGCAGTCGAATAGTGCTGGCTATTGGGAACAAATGGGCCGAAGAAGACGATCGAATTCAGAGACAAGGTATTGAGTCAGAATAAAAGGAATTTTTTCGAAGAGAATTCGGCCAGAGATGGTACACATATGAATATGAGCATCCGATTGACTTGAGCTGGTGGCTGAGTCAAGGTGTGTTATCGAGACGGTTGCTTGGCTTCAAGCTTCAAGGCTGCTGCCAAACAACTGCAAAAGTGCGATACACTCGGCCCGCCGCTTCCGGTCGCAACTCATAAGCCATATTACCGTACTTTTTGGTACCTTTCAAAACTTTAGCCAAGGCTTGCGGAGTGTCCTTTTACTATGTTCCTGCATTTCTAGCCCCGGTGGAAGCAGTCCCAGAGGTCCGAACACGAGTGAATCTCACAGCACAGTCATGTCACTCGAAAAGGTAGTGCCAATGGGTCTTGTCACGACTCTTGTGTGATATGCATCGATCGGTTCTGAGAACTCACATTAATATTGCTGGGCCGGACCTCACGATCACGATCACCGAAATTATGTCGGCCTTATCTACTTCGTGCCTAGTTGCGTGGGGGTCGCTCACCAAGTCGGTCTGCTATTTGGTGCATGACCTGGCATACAAATGTATGACTGTACCTTGGACCTCGGACCGTACCGCAAATGGCTTGAACGTTTGAACCACCCCAGGTTCCAATGTTCGCAAGTGGGCAAGATCGTCAAATTCTACTGCTTATCTCATGATCACTCACAATCACTTTAGCAGGCCCCTTCACTTGTCGCTGCCAGGCCCAGACCTTATATGATACCTACTTCTGACCGGTATCGTCCTTTCATCCATTCCTTACACTTGTAATAATGTCAGCTTGACGGACACTTGATTAGAAAACCCGGGCAAGAACGAGCAAGGTTACGACTCTGCTAACCTTCGACTCTCGAGGCTTCCCCTATGATTCTGTCGTTTTTTCTTTTCTGTACAAGTCAACGTCTAGACCATTGCGACATCGTGGTTCTATGAAGTAGGTGACGAGTCGATGGCCAGTGATGGCAGAGGCATGCCTTTAATCGGGTCGGAGATCCAAGAAAACACGACTGCGACAAGAGGGTGTCTGCACTGTGCAGCCTCATGGTCGGAACTAACTTATGGATACTGGTTCAAATCGGGTGTCGTTCCAGACCTTCCTTGATAAACGTCATCTGCTCGCGCCACTTGCGGGTTCCACACGTTGTTTAGTTGCTGACCTCATCTGATAGCCCTGGCCCCTGGGGAAGTTAGGAATGCTCGCAAAACGTGCCCTCGCCAATCCTGGCCTGTCCCCTCTTCCATTCTGTTTGGTGTGTAGAATTCAGACGAAGCCGTCTTCGAAGGTGGGATAAAGGTGTGCGTTTTGACTGGTCTTCGCTCTCAAGTTTGGCTATTCGCCTGTGTCTTCCGCCGTTGCCTCGCCCATCCCAGAATGAATAGTCCAGTGCCCTTTCGGAAGAAATTTCATGCAAAGAACGGGTACGCACCCTCCTTGACCATCAACGTGTTTCTGGGATTAACGAAGGTATGCAGGACTCCCGGTTCGAGTCGTAAGGGTAGCCTTGGTACGACTTCTTTCACCACTATGTCCAGGTTGCCCCTGATTTGGAGTCACCGTTACCCAGATCCAATGTGGTCAACCTCGACCATGAACACCACATTGAACAAGTACGGCTCGATCCTCCAAGATAGCTCCATGGTTAAGATTGTGTATGCATATTCCTTGGCCATCCATGAATGTCTTCTCGGATTAATGAATGTACATATGCAGCGTTATGGGTGCAACTGGCGCTGGTACGTTTGCTTCCAACTACCATCTTTATGTAACTCAAATTCATGACGCTCTCCATTGCTAGGCAAATCCCAGGTGCATATTGTAGTGGCTTGCACGTAGTCTCACGTTCTGATCCCTACATATAGTTCATCCATCTTCTCACCAACGACGACAAAATCGAGATTGGTCACACTCTCAAGTCTCGAACATCGAATTTCCAGACGGCCCACTACACAGATGCGAAGACTGGTAGTCCCGTTGCGCTGATTGACACACCTGGCCTTGACAACTTTGAAGACGCTATTACTGATACAGATATCTTGGAGAGGATTACAGCCTTCTTAACGCCCAGGAACGGGTAAGCCTATTTGATCGGGCTCACATTATGACCTTCTGAAAGGGGGAAAAATTATAGCGAATTCCAGAAATTGGACGGCATAATTTACATGCACCGTATCGGCGATGCTAGCAAAGTCAGGCGCGTATCAAAGTATCTCGACCTGTTTAGGAAACTATGTGGAGACGAGGTCCTTCGACACGTTTGTCTCGTTACTACTCATTGGGACGAAGCCGAGGAGCAGACCTGCACCTTACGAGAGAATGACCTGAAGGAAGGTGCCTTTCGTGTTCTCCTCGCGGCTGGAGTTCAGATGTACCGCCATACAAACACCATCGAGTCTGCACAAGCAATCGTGTCTGAGCTCGTCGCGCTCCCAAAGACCAGTGCCCAGCTCCCAGGCCAGGTCGCGAAAGGCGCCCCGATAGGAGAGACAGACGTCGATCCTATCATCAAGGAGCTCGCCAGCTTAAAGAGGCAGACAGAAGAGGCAGTTCATGCTTGTGAAGAAGCCTTGGTAGCCGAATTGGACGCGAAGCGCAAAGCCCTGGAGGAGAAGCTTTTACGTTCCGAGGAAACTCAGGAACGGCTAAAGACGATGGTCGATGAACTTCGTAAACAACAAGAGACTACGCTCGCTGGGACTGCGACGATTAGAAAAGAATATGAACAAGCACAGGAAGAGGCAAGACGCTTGCGGGAGCAGGTTGAACTTGCTGAAAAACAGCGCCAAGCGGACATCGCGGAACAGCGAAAGCGCAGAGATG
>JBBPUM010000824.1:0-12811 GCA_038094695.1 Chiua aff. virens | reverse complement strand
TCGGAGCTGCTGGGTCTGATCAGCTGAGTCAGCGGGTGCCATAAACAAAGTTCAAACGCTTCAGATTGACGATTGCAAGTTGATGTGATTGCAGGGGACCAAAGGTTCAAGTTTTGTTGACTACCAATAGATACGAAAACCCAGAAGTGATCAATGACTCATTAAAAAGAAACCAAATCCGGAAAAAAAAGCTAGTGCGTGGTGACAGGTGCGACGACATGACAGGTAATCACGGTGTGGTATCATCTATTTACTACAGCGGACCTTTGGGACAGTTAACTCCTGGGAAGGCAAACAGGTCGGATGAGTGACAAAAAAAATGTGTGAAAGGAGTGCAAAACCCCTGGCCTGAACAATCTGACGCAGAGGATGGTCATGCAGTAGATGTTGAAAAACAAGCTTACTGAATTATCGTCAGTAGGTATATCGGCTCTTCGATTCATTCGGCGCCCTGGGATGTGTTGAAAAAAAAAACAAGTGATAGGACAAGGGGATGCCCATACCAAAAGTCGTTTGGCATAACACATGTAGCTCGTGCCACGACTCGAGAATAGTGCCCATTGGCAGAGACGCGCCGATTGAATGGACTCACGTATCGGTGAGCTGGACACCTGGCATCACTGCATGTACTTTAGCTGCCGGATCGCCAATGAGAGGGAACTAGATATGACATAAAGCTATCCAACCCGCCTTACGTCGTCAAGGATGATGTCCGCGCATGTCGGATTTGGCGACATCATTTCTACATTCAGAACCAGCGAAAATGTCTTCACAGATGTGGGAGACACCGTGATCGGCAGGATCACTCAATACAGTGGATGTTCTACATAGATCATTTAGTTCAAAACGCAAGAAATATCCAGTACACACCAACTGCCAACCGCCTTCCCAACAACGCTCCGCCAGAGATGGCAATACATCTGGTTGTGCACATGGGAGTCCGCCAGTGCATGCACTGTTTGAGTACTCTTTTGAATTTAAAGTCAGTTTTGTGATCAGGTTCCAACGGAGCCAGGAGCACTTGTGATCGTGTTAGTTGCAGCCATCGATGGTATGTGGACAGACAAACCATCCGTTAAAAGTCTGACTCTGTACGGGTTGAGGTGCCCTGGGACGCTGCAGGCCATGAGGCGCGTGATTTTTTATCCCAATGTTCATCTAGTTCAACATGACCCATGAAATAACGTCTCGCAGAAAACAATGCGGAAGAACCGGCGAAACGAAGACAACGAACGGTAGAGCCTGTCGTTGTCGATGGGCACAGGTGCGGAAATGGGCGGCGGAAGCAGCAGAGAAAGGCAAAGGCGGTAATACAACAAGAACAAACCAAGGAACAGATGGCAATTCAGAAGTGGGAGGAGAGGGCAAGGCGGAGTTGGATTCCGGGAGTGCATGAGGGCAGTACATATGACTCGCCACCTAAGTTTGGCGGGCACGCTCGTTTGCGGGGAATTGCACGGACAAAATCCTCCTTGTAGAGTCGGGGAATAGACTGGACTAATCAATCTCTTGCAATTCTGCCTCACTGATCACAATATCCCCAGCCGAATTCTCAAGTGTAGGTGAGCCTACCATACTAGTGCAAGGACGGGGAAGCACAATTAGTAAAAGGACTGCAACGAAGAATTGCCGGCGTACGATGACATGCACGCAGAATGAGCAGACACAAGTAGTATGACACAGCTGTGCCAGCGTGGTGTGTTTCTTTTTGGAAAGTTTGGTTAGTCCATCCACGATGGCGATGTTTTGGCCGAATGTTCTGTGGCGCGTAAGTGAGGAAAGCAGGTCTAGTCGTGCGCGAGGCTTACCTCTTGGAAAAGAGGCGAAAGGCGGCGTATGTCTCCCTTTGGAAGATGAAGTATTACTCCTTGGAGACCTTCGAACGGCTGGTTAAGATCGCATACTACCAGGAAGCTCCCCGAGTTTCCTGTGTTGCCCAGTCAAGAAGCGGCTTCCAGTCGGGCTATGACCATCTCCGACCAAAATACAGGCGTACGAGTAAGCTGCAATGGCGATATCAAGTTCCTCTGCGGTGGCGATAACCGAAAGCAGCATCAGACTGGATCACGTCACATGGTTGACGTCAGAAATTGACCTTTATCTGCTTGTGGCTTGTATGAAAACGGGCTAGCCTCGATGTTCACGATGTTGATGGGATGAATCTAAAAAGAACTCAGCTGCGTGCACCACCAGCAGGCACATGACCACGACACGGACTCGCTCTTTGCGCTGCACTCGAACATGCCAATATTGGCGTGGTCTAGCTTTCCCCCACTTTTGAGCTTCGCGAGTGTCGTGCTGGATTTCCACTTTGACCTCAAGGTTGACACGATCACATTGATGCAGGTCGTTCCTCTCAATTTCTCGTTGATTACATAGAGGCTTCAAGCGAGCACTGAGGGACTAGAGGATTCATAAGAGCGCTTGTTTAGGCCATCAAGATGAGCAAACACGCACGAGCAGTCTAGATGAATTTTCCCAGACTCGAGTGAGACGCCTCCCTCAAAAGAAGGGACTATATCATCAAAATTGTGAGTACTTGGTTCAGAACTAACTCCGACTCGGATGGACAAGACTTCGTGAAGACGGCGATCATTTCCAGATTGGCGGTGGACAAGTTAGGATCATGAAAAACCCTGACATGTGAGAAGCCCACTTTTCTGATTATTGCAAAGACATATTTGAGGACGACGAGGTGGTTGGAGCCTGAGGATCGTCGGACAAGGATGACCAAGACTTAGGTGTGGATGTAGCGATGGGTATAGATGAACTGGAATTGATAATGAAGGTGAAAAACGACAAGGGAGGAGTATGATAACGAGAAATGTATACCTTAAAGTACTCCCGCCACTGCGGCACTATTGTGTGATGAACACGTCACCGGCACGTTCGTTGAGAACTCTCTTCCATCAAGGACACAAGATCCCAGTGTGAGGTAAGAATTCACACGTGTGCCAGTGTCTGATACAGAAGGTGAACAATGATCGATTGATCTAGGACGTGGCATCACTGCCAGTGCATGACATAATAGACGCATGACGCGTGACGGAGAGATGTCGCACAATAAGGCTGGGGAACCAGTCCAGTTACTCCAGTAGCTACGACAATATATGCACATGTGTGAGAGAACTTGAATGGAACCAACATAGGGATCAACGAGAACGAGGGTCGGAATTGGAAAGATGGAAGAAACAAATCCTACCAGTAGCACACCGGGTAAGTCGTACAGCCTTATGAACCAGTCACTACCGAGCCCATGTCACTTGCTACAGGTAGAATGGGACATGGAAGGCTTGATTAATATTATAGGTACCACACTACACGTTTGAGAGAGCGTAGTATATCTCTTTAGTAAAGTACTTGTTCAAGAAAAATGATGTGCTACGCATCATCAAGTTCTCTTTCGTTAGCCCGGGGTCAGCTTTCAATCCAAACCTTGGAACGATGTTGAGGAGGGCGCGAGCCTGATAGAGTGGAACGACGTCTCCCAGTAGGGCCCCGTTGGCTCTGGTCGCACGTTTGAGAACTTGCATCTGAGTCGCCATCTCAAGCAAACCGTCTCGCTGTTGAATTGGATCAAAACGACGGACATACATTAAATACGTGTCCCTCCAGGAAGGTGTGGTACCCTGCCTGTTGATGGGACGCATGACGAGACATAATTCTGCAACGACGTGTCCTGATTGGCCCATCTGATAACAAGCTCGTGCGACGACAAGTAAATACAACATACCTTGGAGGCCACTCTTTGGCCAGCTATGATTGCTGTCCACACATACAGCCATGGCATCGAAGCGACCCTCAGGCCACAGGTCACTCGGAGGCATGGCATTAATAGTGTCGGCGGGGTTGAGAACAGACGGATCATTGTACGAATGGTGTTGTAGACATAACTTGTACCAGACCTGCAGATGATCAAATGGTAATAATGCTCCATCGCGAGTCTTGCGCGGTCCTCCAATCGGGTGATAGGTGTCCATGTTGGAACATGCACGACGGAGGTATTCCGCAAGTGCACTATGCAAGTCCAGGATGCGAAACTTTTCTGCTGCCTCATCAACAAGCATGTGATCGACCGATGGACGGCGATTGAGGTGGATTGCTGTGTTGTCGGTAATGAAGGTTCGAGGAGGTTGCGCGTTGTTGAGCCTGTGAAGTAAGCGCGCCGAAACGAAGTAATTCTTTGGACGGCGGGCCCCTTCTACATCGATACCTGTGAATTCATTGCTGTCGTTGTCCGAACCAGAGTGAGAGGCTCCTTCCAATAAACGCAAATAAGTCGCGGTCCCAAAGCGGCGACACTTCTCGGCACGATCGAGATGACGGCAAATCTGCGCGTCATAATGGTTGTTGTTCGTACTTTTAGCAGGATCCTTGATGACAACAATATGAGCATGTTCCGTTGTGTCTGCAGTCCACTGTATAGGGGCGCCATTTTTCCGGATGTTGGAGGTGACACTTTGCATCAACTCCAGTTTTGGGATGCGCCAATGAGTGATCGGCCCTTTCTTTCCACGCCGTGCTTCCGCGGTCATGATGGCATCCTTATTATTATGAAATTCAGAAAGTGCAGCATCCATTCGGGCGAGATGTGACGCATCCAAGCACGGAGCCTGCCCGAGGTAACGGAAGTCCATCAAAGCTCGGAGCGCCAGCACGAACCTTTGCGGAGCCGCACCAGCAATTACTGCAATAAAATAGCATTGGATGTGGCGATGCTCAGCGCCCGTAACTTGCTTGATTCTTGAAACGCCTTCCTTGAAGTGACGGTACCTGGTGATCGGCTGCAACACAGACATACGGAAATCGATTTCGGCCGGCGTAAGGACGTGGATAGCCCATTGAAGGTCGTGATCACCAAATTCCTTGTGCCAATGGTGGAGCATTTCTGGAGTCAGGAATACGAAAGGGCAGGCGAGTGGCCAGTTCCTCCAAAATGGCTTTTCGACTCCGTTAAGCCGATAGGGTTCGCAGGCGGTGAAATATTCCTCAAGTGACAAGAGGTCAACATTGATCTTTGACAGTTGTGAAAGGGTGAGACGGCCAGTCCTCGGTAGGGACGGTACCTCATTACCGAACTCGAGATATGTAGCAGTAGTGAGTGGCGAGGTCTTGTCACGCACACAAGCTACCATGCGTGCCTCAGGAGTGTCGACGATATAGTAGGCGGCAAGTGGAGTGAAGCAATGGCGGAGATTACCCACAGGGTCGGACATCATGATGCCTATTCGAGCTGCTATCTTCAATGGCTGCAAGACGACATCTAAACATTCATGGGTCAGGCGGTCTTCTAGTACACCGCACATGCGCTTCTTGCGATGGATAAACTTCAGCACTGGCAACAGAGCGAGAAGGCAAAATGAATTAGAGGACGACTTTGATCGGGTGTTCATCCGTATATTCGCAAGACCAAGGAGTAACGGGTGCGCTACACGGTCACCAGTCATTGCTGAGATATTCGTCTTGTCGGACGAGAGAATGGCTCCTAGCAATGTCGCACCTTGGGGAAGTTGAGACTGGACAAGTCTCTGTAAGTTGCGAATATTACAGTACAATGAAAAATGCGTACTTGATAATCCCATGCGGCATCACCAGTTATCCATTCGGAGTATCTGCGCACAAGGCGGGCCGAGGTTGTCCAAACGCGACGTGGGACAAAATCCAGTTTATTGTGGAAAAGAGGATTTGAAAACAATGCCTCGAGGCAGTCGACGGGATCTCGGTAGTAAAGGTAGACCTTCGATTTGGTGGGATGAGTCGTGCGCATGCGTTGGCATTTCCACTGGGGACCAGGTGGAAGCATCTCCGCAAGACCTCTGAGGTGTTTGGCCGACCGGAATGATAGAGAGAGCATCTGGACCTGTTTGGAACTTGAGTAAGAAGTTGGTTTCCAAAAGAGAGAGTTGGACGCGACGTACCATATGAAGGGATAGGAATTTGTCAACAGCAGCCATACTGAGACTAGAGCCTAACAACCACTGTGCGACCTCCCACTCCCAGCGGTTCGCGAAGGGATAAAAAAGGTTATCCTTCCTCAGTTCAGCGAACTGGTCATCGTCGAAGACATCCATGAACGACCTTCCTCGACCATAAACACGTCCGGCACCCTCAAAGAAGTCGTGAGTTTCGATCTCCAACGTATCCTCCACTTCCTCATGCCCATAGAAACCGTCAACATCCATCGCATCATCTCCATTCACTTCAAATGTGGATTCTTCATCCCGGCGGTCATTGGGTGGGAGATTCTCGTCTTGAATGCGTGCTAAATCGTTGATCCACCCATAACAGCTTGATCTGGGTTGACTGAGGTGCCGGCTGACCCTGGATGAGTTTTTGAACGCTTTACCACAGTTTGGACAATGTCTCATACTCTTAAAGTGCACGAACCGTGAAGGCAGTTCTGGCTTGACAGGCCGAACATTCAGTTACATAATAACGCACATATATCAGTGGTAATATCCCTGAAATCAACTCGAACAAATATTGACCCAAATGGGCGGAAATCCGGATTTTCTGGTCAACTCTAGTATGCCTGCATTCTCAAGGGGCCCCGTACCTCAGAGATCCCGCCATAGTCCCTTGTCATCCAGTTCATCCAACTCCGGCTCTGGTTCTGAATCCGAATCTCGGTGCCAATCTCCGAGTCGACCGCAGGTATTTTGTTTTGATTTAAGACTTTCTTCAGCGACTCAAAAATTTCAGCATTCAAGTTTGCGGGAAAGTCAGCAATCAGACTCCCAGTCAGACTTTGACTATGAATCTGCATTTCTACAATTGGCAGCAGCACGCGCGAAAAAAAAAGTCCGGCGAGCCAAAAAGCTCCTCGCCGAATCCAAGTTAGAAGAACATCGCGTGTTGGTTAGGCTATACCAACGCCGGGCTCAGTACGCAGAGAAGAAGCTTGTTGATGCCGACAATGGAATCGGTCAGATTTGTGTCGCTATCAGACAACGGGGATATGGTGATCGTAAGTGATTCCAGTGACGCCATCTGTATTATGTACGGAACGACCAAGTTTCAGATATGTAATGGAATGTACAGGTAATCAACATGCTCATCGGTAGGACAACTTGCTTGCTGCTCTCATGTCCCAAACATTGTCTGTATATTCGTCGGTAACTTGTCTATTTACTTAGTCTATTGTTTTTTTACTTGTCACATTTGAATTTGTCTTCAACATGCTCACCTTGGACACGATTGGTCCTTGGCCCAAAAAATGGTTCAAACAGCGTCTACCCTCAGGTACAAGTGAGATCAGAATAAACAACTACCAGGGAATAGTGCGATAAAACATAGGTGACGTGTAAGCGATTCGCTGACGAGATGCATTGCACAAAGGTGAGCGATGCGACGACTCTGACACGTCTTTAATTGGTTTACAGAACCATGTAATCCTTTGTTGATGGGCCGGCTCAATCGATCATCGGCAGCATCATGTATGTATCATTCCAACTTGTACAGGCAGAAGGACCACGCCAGCAGAGCCCGCTACGTTGGAGGTGTTTGGCTTTGTACGATACATTCACTGTTTACAGAATACAAAGTTCATGTTGTGAAGTTTCTTCCAAACTGTCGTGGGTGATGAGTATACTTGATAATCGAGAAATTGATATCAAGACAAACCTAGCTATAGTATCACGGGCTAGCTGGGCGGCAAAGTGGAACTGTGGATTCAGAAATGGGATGAAACAAACGAAGGAACAGACTGATATGTTACTGCCCACGGCAGCACTTCCGAGATGGGGCAGCCTGGAGAGTAGACTCTGGGTGATGCAAGCCCCGTCCTCTTCCTGTTAGACGTTGCAGAGTTGAGCCCGAGGTACCACAGGTGAGTCGGGGATCGATCCTTTTATGACGCACTGCTTGAGAATGTTGGTCACGTCAGTCTAAGTGATAGCGGTGGGACGCGCAGCATACGCCGGGGGACACTCAGTGAAGTTTTCTGCTCGTGGAGTGGAAAGATGACCCCGCGCGCTAATCTCCCCAGTGCTCCGACCAACTTGAACGCGTGCCATTAGTACTAGACCATTCGATTCGAATAGGCAGGCAAAGCCAGTCAGCCCTACATATCCACAACAGATCCACCTTCTTTGAGACGAACGACGAGAAATAGAGAGATAGGCACACCTTACAAAGTGAAGAACAAGTTTTCAGCCGGACCCCAAGGTCTGGTCCTTGGGACGATCGTGCGTCACACGTCATCATGTACTTGCTACAGCAGTTGTCACTTCTGCCGCATTGAACATGCACAGGGCCCTCAGCGACATACTTCGTCTCTTTTATGACGCGCAAGCCAAGACGGTCAGTGACTATTTGGTTTTACATTGACTCACCCTTCATGAAGCCGTGCCGTGGTTTTACACTGCGGGTTCAAATTGTAACTCTGCCACATTCAGAAAGTGTGAGACCTTCGACTTTTCAAACTCCGATTCATTCTGTGCTTTCCCGTCTGAGATCAGGAGAATAGACTTGTGCTCACCTGCCTTAGCGTACTGTGTAGTACATTAGCTCAGTTGCTACATAATATTGCCTGTCCAAAAAAAGAGACAGAATACTATGACTTGTAACGTTGATATGGAAAGCCAGATAGTCGCGCTTCTGTTACACCTGTGACATGACGGGTGGCAGCGATCGTCGCCGATTCGTCAGACATCAAGCACTTCGAAAAAAAAACATCGACGGTTCGGACTGGATGGAATTGACGAGCAGACAGTGCATCTTACCTCTTTTTTGATCATCCAAATTTCGTCCCCAACGTCGCCGACAACGACCAACACGACCGGCTTATAATGTGGCGCCGTCCGAGTAAGGTTTGTTTTTTCATTTCGTGATCTTATGACAATCACCGCTCGGACTACAGGTGTGCTGTCATATTGTCACCATTATTGTTTATAGCATTGGTGTAACACTTCAAAATCGTAGTAGGAAGAAAAACATTCTCCCCATTCAAATAATAAATTAGCGACGAGTCAAATAAGGCTACATTGAGTATATGAATTCACCACCCGACTCTTCTTAATCTTTCCCCATGTAACTCCCGTTTCGATTCTTGTCATTCGTACTAGTAACCGTGTCAATTCGTTGTTCCAGTACTGGTGCCAGTATTCATATTCGTTTGGGAGTGTATGTAAGTTGAGGGGATGCTAAGGCCCAGAGAGCACCCCGTCCCGCGGTCTACACAAGACGTCAATGCTTACCTCGGTGAGAAACAACATGATCAGGCTGGACACCAAGAACAACGCCGCGACACGAGCATGGGTCTGAATTGACGAGCGCGCCAGTCAGTTCGCGTTGAGCAATGCCCAAGGGACAATGGGACACGCACCCACTGGCAGTGTTGGCAGGGACAGATCCTGTCACAGGCGTGGTTGTGATTTTGATGAGCGGGGCGATAAACCCGCCAATACGGTTCAGTGCGGAGCAGAGGCGTCGCCGGTGCCACGGTGGGGTGCAGCGTAGAGGATGCCATACATCTGTTCGATCAGGACAGCGAGCGGTCCATTGACGCACAATACCATGGCAGTACCACTCACAGCATTTCTAGAAGAAGACCAAGGTGAGCTCGATCGAGATATGGAAAAAGCGACGTAGACATGTACTGTACGAGGCCGTTTGCACACGAACACCCTACCACGGCCGCCGACATTTTGCTCGTCATGAACGAAAATATGAAAATACCTGATAAGATGGTGAATAGCGCAAGGGAAAACTTGTGCCCGCCAATCACGAGCCAGCTCCGTGCCGGGTGTGAGATCAACAAGCCAACAGGCGATGAGCAAACCGGGGACACCAGGGATGGAAACAATGACATAATCATGGTACTACGGTCGTATCCAAGCTCGTTGAGCCGCTAGAGGAGCTACGCACTTCAAGGTAGAGGGGAAGGTATGAGCTATACAACGAGTAAGCGACGCCGATGAGACTGCATCGACGAAAAGGTTGGTGCATGATTTCAGGTGAACATAGAGACAGACCCCCCAAATAATAACGGTGAGTATTGTGTTGATTGATAGTCGATGTGTCGAGAAAGGCGGTTTAATGTGGCACCTGCGTCACGGTGCAGGGATAACGAGCAGCCTGAGGATCCTATTCTGAACACGTAACGTCGTTGAGTAAATAACGTAATGTGTCACTAATTACGACTCTGCCAGTGCCAGATGTTGAAGCTTAAGTGTCAACTGATCCTTGCAGGGTAAATCTGCAAGTATGATGAATATATTGACGGAGAGATCATGATGGAGGCTTACTTACAAAGTGTATCTCCAACCTGTGTAAGCAAATCAGGATCATTCAGTATAACTTGAAGAACAGCCACCCGCTTTCAACACTGAAACCCATGCACGCAATCAAAGATGAAAACGAAAATAAAGTTCAGACCCCACCTCCAGTGCATTTGGTCGACTTGAAAACAATATCGTTGATTCGAATTCCAAGATACGTGTGACATACATTGAATAATAGTTTTCTACCAATGATTACATCAGCCAGGATTCCCCAAGTTGTTGCTCACGATCATCCCAGCAAATTCAGTCAAGAATACATATTCAACATCATGATGAGACGGATTCCGGAGTTCCTGCTCCACTTCGGGTAGAACGACTGCAGCCCGAAGCCAAACAAATTTGTGGCAGCATATCAGCACGTGCCACGTGTCGTAAACGAAGAAAGGTAGTGTCCCCTAGGCCTAAGTTTCACACTGTTTGACAGGCGAACGGTTGTGAAGCTCCGAGTCAAAATCAGACCAAGCGAGCCTTAGGCTATGGCCCGGCCGCCAACAAGTATGGAGCTGAGCGGCTGAGCCGTGACCCTCATCCAGTATGTCATCATTCAGTTGTTGCAAGATTCGAATCCTTCTAAAATTGGGTCTTTTACGCCAGCCATTGGAAAAGTGACCCATCGTTCTAAGAGACAATGACAACAATCTCCTCGACGTGTTGGTTCTCTATCCCCGTTCTTACATGTTCTCGCGACGCCATAAGTTGAAATCCCAACGAGTGCACCTGTCCCTTCCCCCGCATTCTACTACGATAAGGTCTGTGACCGCTTCATTCTTCTGTGTATGGATTCAGATGCTCACATCGCTGCAGGCGCCGTCACCTGCACCATCCATCCATCCTCATGCGGAGGAAATTTATCTGCTCGAAGCCACCCAGCCTGTGTTGCAGCCAGCACCTCTAGTGCCGACGACCCCCCTTCCGAACCTCGTTGCAAAGAACACCCCGCTGGTCCAGCCCACGCGCCGCCATCACCACGGATCGACTTTGATAGTACCTGCATTCGCAATAGCACCTGTACTATGACGACTGGTAAGCATCATCTTTTATAACTTGCGATCAACTTGCAGCGTGTCTTACTCACTGCACGACCTAGAGACTAAGGGACCGACTCTTTCATGTTATTGGTCGACGAAGGTCGCAATCGATACATCCTGAGCCGTTCTCAAACTCGTCTGGGTTACTGATGTCTAACGCGCGAGGGCTCGGTCTGTCAAAGCTTCCGGTGTGTGTCCCTACTCGTTCAGTTGACCTCGTCGTACCTGACGTTGCATTAGCCTGAATTTCCACCTGCCAGCGATCCAGCTCAACCCACGACGAATCAGGGTGAACAGTGTTACAAGAGATGGTGATAAAGCTACATTTGCATTCAAGTTCTCATATTCACGTCATGATTCTCTCTCACTATATGAGAAAGCTTCTCAAAACTTGGAAATCCGAGCCATTTGAAGCAAAATCCTTTGGACAGCAAATTCATTGTAGAGGACGTCAGTCACACAATGTGCCACGCAACGCTCTTACGCAGTCCTTTGGAGAAATTTGCCAGTAAACCAAAACACATTGAGGCAGTGTTTGACAATGGCACGTGAAGTCTTTCTGGATAGGATCGGGCGTCGTTGGCACCACTGGAGTCAGGGTGGACACGGTCCTGCAGACCGTCATTAGCCTATCTCAATGCAACTTGAGCCCAGATACCCTCCTGCCGGTGGTACGATGTCATTGTCCTCTACGCTGACATGGCGGACTATCTCAAGGGCCTGGCTCCACTAGATACATCGGGAGAAATGTTCGAATTCATCTACAGTGAGCCTCTCTCGAGTGCCCGTTTCCCAATGCTAGTGGTGCTGCCAAGATCACGGTCAATCCCATGTTTGTCTAGTCCCCGTACGGTCGTTATGCAGCTATGTAATATACATCGTAATTCGTATGTTTTATCATGACACGATACCTCACAGCTTCATCAGGAAAAACCTCCCCCAGATAATCCTGACAATTACATATAATTATCAGAAAATATGGATATTCTGATATTTTCATAGGAAATTGGGATAATTGTGTGATAAATTATGAACATTTCAATAGTGGTCAGATAAGAGATGGTGTAAATAATATAATATTACATGGATTTCTAGGAAATATCAAGAAATAGGATGTTTTCTATAGTACCTAAGTGTACAAAAAAGCGGACTAAAATGTAGTAAAAGTGTAGTAGTCAATGTAGTACCTAAGTGTACAAAAAAGCGGACCAAAGTGTAGTAAAAGTGTAGTACTCAAGTGTACAAAAAAGCGGACTAAAAGTGTATTAAAAGTGTAGTAGCTAAGTGTACAAAAAAGCGGACCAAAGTGTAGCAAAAGTGTAGTATCTAAGTGTACAAAAAAGCGGACTAAAAGTGTATTAAAAGTGTAGTAGCTAAGTGTACAAAAAAGCGGACCAAAGTGTAGCAAAAGTGTAGTACCTAAGTGTACAAAAAAGCGGACTAAAAGTGTATTAAAAGTGTAGTAGCTAAGTGTACAAAAAAGCGGACCAAAGTGTAGCA
>JBBPUM010000823.1:0-12815 GCA_038094695.1 Chiua aff. virens | reverse complement strand
ATTATACCCTTCTCCGCACCTTCAATCTTCATCGACGAAGAGACGGAGACTGCAATACATTAGGACATATTGCACGCAGGAGACATTCACGCTTACCCTGAGTGGTATACTCGTAGATGTGAGCCGTGACAGGTTTGCGATTCACAACGCCCTTTCTTCCTATCAGTAGATGCCAAAGGTCATCGAAAGCACAAATACCTTTGCTATTCCCTCTTGATAAGCACCCATCGTCGCGATGACACTCAACGTCCGGGAATTGATCTTTGAACGCCCATCGCTAACAATACAGACCACGACCTTCTTCCACCCATCCTTGCCCCACGTCTTACTCCGGTCGCGTTTACACAAGTGGGCGATATTCTTCATCACACCATGCATCGTCCGGCAAAATAGTTCCTCCTCTTCGTTGTACATCGTCATGACAATAAACAATTCCGTCTTCCTTGGCGGGTCATAAAGCACCTGCCTCAGCGTAAACCCAGATTGCGCGAAATCATTTGGATCGCACGTTGCCGCCGAGTACCGCATATGGGTGAACTCGCGCTCGTTGCGGAGCGCACACATATCAAGCAGTTTGGAGGGCACAGCAGAGTCGAGCACGAGATTTCCATGGAAAAGCTCGACCCTTTTGAGCGTCTTGTATCGCCGTGGAA
Source organism: Chiua aff. virens (assembly GCA_038094695.1). Classification (NCBI taxonomy): domain Eukaryota; kingdom Fungi; phylum Basidiomycota; class Agaricomycetes; order Boletales; family Boletaceae; genus Chiua; species Chiua aff. virens. The sequence goes on along the minus strand of JBBPUM010000823.1, from coordinate 12,162 downwards.
CGCGCTGCGGTATCCGGCCGTACCGAATATTAGTATTAGTCTCGGGTAGAGACACACGGGAGATGGAAATGTCCTCGTCGTAGCTGCCCGGGAGGGTGGGGGGTCGGTATAGACTATCTCTTCGGAGGAGTGGCATGTCCCCTGCATCTACGTCGTCCTCACGAGGATCATGTGAGGAATCGAATTGGGACTGCAAGCGTGAAGGGGAGGTGTGAAACTGTTGGCCGTCGTAGGGGTTGTTGTGTGGTGGGTCAAAATAATCGGCGGAGGGTTGCTGCGGTTGTGAAGGGGTTCGCGAGTATGGGTCTTGGAGTGGATGGGTTTCTTGGGGTGGCTGCTGCGAGTACGGGTCGTGTAAGGGAGCGCTCTGGAAAGGATCTGGGAGGTGATAGGGCTGGTTTCCATCATCATACTGATTATGCGTCGAATATTGAGAATCATATTGGCCGTAATGAGGCTGCTGGGGCTGATCGAATGGATTGGTTGCATAAGGGCTGTAGCCGTCGTTGTAATGGCCTCGTTGTGCCTCGTCGGCCTGAAAATCGCCATGGTTCGGTAGGGTCAGAAAATAGCTTGATTTTGGCTTACCTCTGGGTATCTTGACATGGCTACGGGTTTGTGGATTGGTCACAGCGCCGGGGTTGTTTAAGAATGAAAAGGAGAGGCAGTTAGTGGCTGTACTGTTTATCGCCATTCCCGTCAAACTTTGCCAAGTCCTTCTTGTTTCCGCAGCCGCAGTGAACTGCCTTCCCTCGCATGACATCGGAAAATAGAGACGTGAATAACAATCATTACGAAGTCTACACAACTATCTACACCGTGGAACTCTGGCTATCCACTACAACTTCTACTTCCCCACCACGTCGTCCCCGCATAACAAGTCTCGCAGGATACACCAACAGCGGGAAAACGAGCGCAGGCGACATGCCGATAACAACAAGACCCGTGGCAAGACCAGGGGACCCAGTCAAAACAATCAACCCAGCGATGCGGAGAACGATGAACCCAATGTCAAGCATGCCAAAGAGAATGGCAAACGTCGCGTAACCCATACACTCGGCGCGTTCCTAGAATGAACATCCATTGTCGGTCGCAATGTCAGACAGATGAGTGCACACCTTGAGCTCTGGAGCTGAGAGTCGACCATAGTGGATATGTATGTTCTCCGCCATAATCAAGAAGGCCAGAGTACAGAGTGTGAAGAAGTAGCTGCGGTTGAGGAGGTAAATGCTGCGTGTTACCATTAGCTCAGGATGTACTGATGGAGAGTGGACATAGTTCCGTACGTGAAACAGTTGCGAAACTAGAGCCCGGAACGATCAGATATGATGGTGTGAGAGTCACACGAACGACGCTCACTAGTTCTATTGACCAGGTCGTCCGGTCATTCAGTGCCGCTCTGACATCTTCAAAGTCAGTCGATGACCGCATGGTTTGGTATAGTGTAAGTTCAAGTATATTTTGAGTCGCAGCGTTAAATGTCTTTGAGACGAGTGCTTGCATATTCGGCAGGGGGTGTAGGGATGGCCTGGTGAGGTGCCATGATGGCGGTGGTGAGTGTTTATAAAGTGGAGGCTCGGGGAGAGTTGACATTCTAAATCTCTTGTTACACAGCGTTATTGCGCGTGCCGCTAGAGTTATTCCCCATAACTGATGACACACTTGGACCCATATAGCAGTCTAGGATGATGATGGTCATGCGGTACGTACCTAATATAGGAATTTGCGACATGTCCGTTCTAGGTACCGCTACTTTGATCGTTGAGGTCGCGCTGTGGCCTGGTATCCGAAAATGTACCGTCGAGGATGATGACTGGGTATGAAATTCCCTTATAGAGCAATAAACTTGACCGCTCGGCGACCCTGATCGATCTCGCCAGTGAACGCTGCTGTAGTCCACGGTGAAATGGACCACCTTGTGCACAGCAGTTTGTTTGGATTCTCCAAACACGGAAAGAAAGGGATGATGATTCAGAAGCACGCGGGCATGTGCCGGAGTACGAGTGTGCATGTTGTTCGCTTTCACCCTGGGACAGGGCTCGTTGTCGAGTTGCATCCCTCATCCAACTATCAGGGTTTCCTCTTATGGAGAGAGGAAAGTAGCCGCTGAATTTAACTTGGGGTCGCGTCGTGCCTCCCCAATTTCACTCGAACAAACGCCCAAGTCTCTTTACTCCTTTTAAGTTGAAGCTTGGGCTCAGTGCTATTTATACTCGACTTCCTCCTATTTTCAAACCCTAGCATTGGTCGCTGAAGTGATACAAAATCCTGTATATTACCTGCTTCACCGAACCTACTCATTGACATCGTGTTTCTGTCCACTCGACGATCGAGAGGAGGTGGGGTCGGGAGGAAACTGGTACCGGACCAGCACAGCCTCTGTCCGCTCCGATGCCGGGTTCGCTGTGCAGAGAGCCAGGAGGCTGGCGCCGTCTATCAATGAGGATAACTGTGCTTGCCCATTCAATTGTCCGAGTCGAGGACAGACGCTCAAACTCTTCCGAGGTTCTGTGCGCCAGGTCAAAGCTTCGGACTCCACCATGCTCTGTACTTAGTAGCTTGCCTGAGTTTTCAAACCCTAACCATTCGATTGCCGAAATACTAATTCGAATTCTACAAATACATAAACACCTTTCCCCAACGCTCTGAGTACATACTTCAACCTGTCTAGCAGCATAGATTGATCGAGGAATAGGGACTATGAACCAAGGATGATGACAAAGGGAAGAAAGTTCTGTCTCCCTCCGAGACTCAAGGTAATGGATTGATCTATGCGTGAACCTGAGCCATGCGGCCCCTCCACCCAGCAAGGGAGAGCGTGGCCCGGAACAAGCGCGTAATCGTTGGTATAAAACCAATGAACGCAAGGCATACGGCAAGTGCAGGCATATCGGATAATGCGAAGACCCCGACGACGCGGACGATGATGACCCCGAGATTTAGCGTAGCTAAGAGAACGGCGAACGGGATGTGACCCATCTCATCCACCCGTGCCTGAGGAAATGATACGGACACTGGCACATGAGAAAATCAGGGAAGATAACATAACATAAAACACTTGCCTTCAACTCCACAGCCGAGAGTCGACCATAATGCATGTACATGCTCTCGGCCACGGTTAAGAACACGAGGGAGAACAATGTAAAAAGATATCCACCACTTTCGAGACGAATTCTGCAATATCCTTAAATGTTATGCAAAGTAGCTCGCTGAATGCATAACCTCACGTGAAGCAACTCCTGAACTGAGGAGTAATATTAACAAGAGGGTGGTGATGCCCGTGGAGGCGGAATGTAGCTTACCAGTTCAATTGACCAGTTTGTCTGCTCACTCAGAGCTACCTTGACGTCCTCGAAGTCGTTGGAGGAATCGAGGTGTGTATCATCTCGTACACTGGCAGGGTGAGCTTGCATAGTCCGACCTCGAACGATTCCGAGATAGCTAGCAATATTTTGCGATACATGCGTTTACAGACGAAAGCGCATGCATCCATGAGTGACCAGGATAGTGCTGCCGGTGGTGGGGACTTGTAAGGAACAAATGGATTTTGAAGGTTTTGCCTGTTCGCCAATCAAAGTTAGGCCCGTGCCGGTAAGTCTTTATACTACAATATCCAGCCGCAGAACGGAGGTTCCGAACCAAGTTATTTCGCGGGTTTGCTGTGGCTAGATCTGTCAGAAATCGGCTCATCATACATCAGGACTAACCAAATCTGTGAACCATACTTCGGGCCGGATACTACGGTGTCACTGAAACAAAAAAGCCTGGCGTAGTCTGTGAGATATGTCGTCGATTTCTATGCATGCCATATTTCATGCGGCTCATGCCAGTGGATCCCACGAGTTTTGTTTATCCATAGCTAAGGTAAAGTGCCAAGTGGAACATTCTCCTGGAAAGCGGTCTCACAATGCAGCTAAGTTTTCCCATGCAGTGGTTCTTCTGTTAATTCCTGTTCGGAAAGCACGGACGCCTCGTTGAAGGACGAATTTGGCACGTCTGTTTAATAGCTAGGCTCCCCGCTGAAGCTTGGAATGATCTTGAGATCGAAACAGGACTCAAACATTCACTCCTTCAATATACAGAACGCAACCCACTGGCCAATGGCACCCATCGATCTTGGTCCCTGATCAACGTTTCGAGTCTCTGAAAGCGAACTAAGCAATTCGTGCACTTTACCGGCCCATTGAAGGTCTTCAAGTTATTAGACTCCTATCGAGTCATTGCGTGGACTTCACATCCCCCCGTGTATCAATTCTCATCGGCCATGTATAGTGACTATAGTCCTTACGTAGTGCATCATGTCATGTTTCGATTTCGATCATCCTGACTAGGTCCTAGTACTAATCAGCGTTTTCTAAGCGCTGAAAGAGCACTGAAAGAGCACTTAAGCGAGAAAAATTCCCGTAATACCTCGCTAAGGCTCGCCTGGCTCGATTTTGAGAGTTGTGATTGGAGGAGAGTCTGCACAACCGTTCGTCAAGAGCTGTCAGGCGATATTTTGCTGATTAGTACCGGTAGTTCCGTTACACAGCATGTTGCATACCGCGTGGTGTCAGTTACCAGCCGCTGGTGCCACTCAGGGAAGTTCGGGGTGCCTATTTAGATATCTAAGCTGCATGTTTTCTTCTGTCGCAGAAAGCCACAAGCACAGGAAATTACTTACTGATCCTTGTTCGGCAAGGCGAAACTGGGGCGAAGAACTCAAGCGATAATTTGTGACGTCGTTGCATGAACTTGAACGGACATGTGAGACTAGGGTCACCGTTTTGGATTACAAATGATATTGGCAGAAGGTGGTCGCAACCTGAGTGTATGCCCCGATGTCACTTGAATCCTTCCACGATGGAACACCAGGCTGCTATCCGCCGGAGGCTTGTAAGATGAGGACTGGGTATGAAATTGCCTTATATAGCAAGCCGAAAGTGTTGCTATTGAGCACCGCATGCTGTATAGCCGAGGTGCAAGAAGCTCGTGGGACCGTATCAACTGATGCGGCCTGGGACGGTCTCAGAGCTTGTGTACAGCGTCCCGGTAGAAGCGTCTCGAAGACATACTTCCAACCTCGGAAAAAAAGCGATGATGCATTCAGAAACACGTGGGTAGTACGTGGGTAAGTACTAGGCCCGGTACCTGTGCACGCTGTTCGCTTTCGCCCGCTAAATTGGCCGCGTACGCGTACTTCTTGCGTCATGCTATCCCTGATTCCCTCGTCCAACCAGTAGGGTTTATGGATATAGAAGATGTCGTAGCCTGCCAGACGGCAACGGAGCTCGAAGCTTTGACTTGCACAAAACCGAGAATACTTGGGTGTTCCTACATTGATTGGAGTTTGTATTTGACTGGCTCCCCTCTGATCCATGGTCGTTGGTCATTGAAGGGATTCAGGTTCTGCAGATAAACTTCCTTCCGGTACATACTTCGACCTGTCTACTAGTACTAGAGTAGATTGATCGAGAAATGGCAGTAACACTATGGATGAAGGATAATAAGAAGGAAAAAGACAAAGAGAAGAAAATTGACACTCTGCCTCCCTGTACTACGGCTTAAGGGCAATGGCTGATCTATGCGCGAACTTGAGCCACGCGACCTCCCCTCAACCTGGCAAGAAAGGCGAGAGGATAGTATGCCACTCGGAATAAACGCGCGATGGTTGGTAGAAAGCAGATGAAAGCGAGGCACACGGCAAGCGCAGGCGTATCGGATAAAGCAAAGATCCCAGCGACACGCACGACGATGACCCCGAGATCCAGCACAGCCAAGAGAACGGCAAACGAGGTGTGTCCTATCTCATCAACTCGTGCCTGGTGAGGTCACGTGAGGATACTCAGTGTGGGAGATCAAGATAATAAAACGTACCTTCAGCTCCGCAGCCGAGAGTCGACCATAATGCATATACATACACTCGGCGACGATTAAGAACACGAGGGAGAATAGTGTAAAAAGATATCCGCCACTGTCGAGACGGATTCTGTAATATCACGTTGAATGAATCAGAATGATGGAGCAGCATGGCTGAATGCATTGGGTCTCACGTGAAACAACTTCTGAACTGGCGAGTGTCAACAGGAGGGCGATGATATAGGTGTGGTGCAGCTTACCAGTTCGATCGACCAATTTGTTCGCTCATTCAGTGCTACCTTGATGTCCTCGAAATTGCTTGAGGTGCGTATCATCTCATAGAGGGTAAGTTTGCATAATCCAGCTTCGAGCAGCTCCGAGATGGCTAGCACCGTGTTGCAGTACACGCGTTTGCAGATCAGAGTACATGTATCCATGATTGGAGCACTGGCAGTACGGTTGGTCAAGAGGACGCGGAAGGCTGTCGGGTGCCATCTCACAGTTGGTTGTACTCGCTTTTTAAACCTGTGGAGCAGATTTTTGTCTTCCTCGCCACTAGGGGAACACGTTATTTACTACAAGAACCCGATTTTCAGGAAGGCAAAAAAGGAATCATGTCCCCGGTGCCAATACGCACCACTCCTCGTCTTTCCGCTACTAGCGGGGAGCACGTTGCCGACAGCACTGATTTTCAGGGTTCGTGCTAGTATCGCTCGTCAGAGTCGTGTGCGATGAGAAAAGGAGTCATTGTGTCCCGGTGCCAATAGGCACTGCTAATGGACCCACTTCTTGTCTTCCCACCACTAGCGGGGAGCACGTTGCTGACGAAAGTACCCAATTGTCAGGGTTTGTGCCAGTTCCACTCGTCAGAGTCGCATACGGTGAGAAGATATTACCATGCCCCGGTGCCAATAAGCACGGCTAAATGAACCTGCTCCTGTCTTCCCATCACCTGCGGGGAGCACCGTAACGTTGCTGATAGAAGTGCTCGAATTTCAGGGCTCTCGCCACATGTGACTCTGACGAGCGGCAACTAGCAGTCTGGCACGAGAAGATATTACCGTGACTCGGTACCAATAAGCACTGCTAAATAAACCTGCACCGTGCCAGGGTCGCTCGTCAGAACCGCGTGCGACGAAAAAAGGCATCACGATGTCCCCCGGTGCCAATAGCCACTACTGAGTGACAATATTGCCGACAAGAATTTCAGGCAACCGTGCCACATCAGAACCGCGTGCGGCGAAAAAAGGAATCACCGGTGCCAATAGCCACTTAGTACTGAGTGACAATATTGCTGACAAAGTGTTCGAATTTCAGGCCTTCAGGTGTGTGCCGCATCAGAACCGCGTGCGGTGAAAAAAGGAATCACCGGTGCCAATAGGCACTTAGTACTGAGTGACAATATTGCTGACAAAATGTTCGAATTTCAGGCCTCAGGCCTCAGGGTCCGTGTGGCGGACCGTACCAGGGTCGCTCGTCAGAACCACGTGCGGCGAAAAAAGGAAAAAGCCCGTGAGTTGAAATTTCCGAACATCCACGGTGCCAATAGGCACCACTGAATGAACCTACCAGGTTGAATCTTCCAACGTCAGAAAAGAACCTGCCAGATGTGGTAGCCGGGACCCAGGCTGACGGGTGAATTACATAAGTATCATCAGTATTACATATATGTATATAATACCCAGAAAGATGCACAGCTGAGTTTACGCACACTGTGGACTCTATTGAAGACGGAAACGCATTGCAGGTGACGTCAAGCTTGGGTATGGAGTTCGCCGGCCTGAGGTCCCCTTTTCCATATTCCGTAACTACTTCTGATACTATGGCAGAGGTAACCCACACAATTTATCACTAGTCCTGGGTGCATTTCAGGCTGGGTTCTCAGCGTCGATAGGACGGTAAAACTAGCACATGACTAAATTATACCGCGTCTGCAGTTCTGACGCTGAGATTACTATTCCTTCCAACTCTACTAAGCCTTTTCCTCTGACACCGCATCTATGCTCGCACTCGAGCTAGTGATCAATCCCTTGTCGTCCTCCTCTCCGACTTCCCCCTCCCACCCATTCTCCCGAAGGTATCTCATAAATTTAGCATCTTCATCCGCAAGATTGATACCAGTCATATCAGGCACGAAGAAGTATGTCAGCACAACCCCAATAGCACCACAGATGGCGGCGACAATGAACGTCCAGCTGCGCCAAATACGATCAGCCAAGGATTCGCGCAGACGGCATAAACGAAACGCGTACGGTTTTCCGAAATGCATCTGGATTGGGGTGAACACCTGGGTGCCGATTGCACCGCCGGTCTTCCCAAAGGCTGCAGACAGGCCGTAGCAAGTCCCGCTAACGATTGTTTCGTTAGACACATATCTTTAGCGGTCAGGATGTATATGGTAGCTTACCGCACGGGGGTAGCGTACGACCTGTGCAAAGATTGCTTGAGTTCGAAGCGATTCAGAACAAAAGAACACACATACTCGGAGCTCGTCACGATCGTCATGTCACCCGGGCCCTGCTCTCATTTCAGCACGCAACACAACTTCGAGAATTACCACGTACCAAGTTGCCGACTGTCGCCAGCAGCGCATACCTAGACACGAGCCTGTTTAGATATCCTTCGAACCCGATTGATTTTGTTTACTTACATAACAACGAAGAGAGGCACAATCCTGGTAATCTTGTCATACGCAAGACCAATGGCGAGACCCTAAGAGATGATTGATTCATAACATGTGGCCCGAGTATGTGGAGAGAGAAATATACTTACAACCGCTATGTAGCCAGCGAATCCCAACATCATCTAGAAACATGGTCAGGTTTTTATACGGAACGGTGGCATCGATTCCACACTGACCGAATATTTTCTCCCTATCCGGTTACAGAGCCATGCACCAATCAAGACGCCAATCAGGGGGATTGTTTGAAGCAAAAGTTGCCATTCGGCAGTCTTCAAGAGACTGCCGCCAGGGACTACACTGGCGATAATTGCGCCGGAAAATATATAATTTGGGAACGTGACCTAAGATTCGTTAACACATTGAACACATCGATCTATCTCGAGAGCTTGAGTGGTGCTTACAAAATCATAAAGGAACCTGTTGAAACGTCAGATAAGTTAAACATTATATGAGCATCCAGACTCGAATCCGCACCATGTGCCACAGGTACCAATGAGCGGGCGCCAATAGCGTTTCAGTACGAGCCAGTAGGGGACGCGGCCTAGAATAACGCTTAGCGCTTAGCAGTGTATCCTCTACATTCTCAAACAAATCATTACGTTTTATGGCGCTCTTCCGATACAGTTTGGAGCTCAGCATTCGCATGCGGAAATAGAGCACGGTCAGCGGCAACAGGATACCGAATCCGAATGAAAAGCGCCAGACGGCCTGGAGATGCTCTTCACCAGCAGCGCAGAGTATGATCAAGAACACAGAAAGGGCCACCGGTCCACCGAACTGATTCAGGGGAGTGCTGATGAATAATTTGGGAAAGTCCGAAGAAAACAGCAATTTACCGCAAGAACAAAATTCGTAACCATGATCACAACTGCGAACGAGATAAGATAAGAGAAGGTCGAGGAAGTGGAGAAAACAAAAGAACCTGGTCCACGAGCTTCGATTGATGTTTCATTTGCTGCTTCGCTCGCACTAGTCGTTGAGGCGGGGTATTCTCCACCGACACCCTGCATCATAATCAATGAGAGGCAAGCACTCAAGCGCAAGTGACTTACAACTCCAACGATGCCTCGGGCAATCGTCAGGAACCAAAACATACCAGCCGGACTTCCGTTCACACCGTGAGCAGCGGTTGAGAGGGTGGCACCGAGAACAATGAGTAGGGTGGTGATTACAAGGGCGGCCTTCCGGCCGATTCGATCGCAAATTAAGCCAACTGATATTTGTCCAATAACAGCGCCTGAGATAAGATCTCAGTCAGTTTCGTTCCAATGATGGTACTTAGTTCACGCGTACTGACCGACGAGGAGAGCGGTTGACACTTGTGTAGAGACTGTTGATGTATATTCTGTAGGATAGAGTATTGCGAAGATGACCTGGAGGGAACGATCAATGGTGGTGGCAAATAAACCTAGGCCAACATACATTCGCCATAGTCATTAGGCTTTCTTGATCTAGAACACAAGTATTCAGTAGGTCAATGCAATAGCGTGGAATATACTCACATCCATCACTGACCAAGCCAAATCCAGCAGCAAGGATAGTATATGAGATACTGATGGACTCTTTTTTTTCATCGAGTTCGTGAGTCGTTTCTCTGACATTGGATTCGAGAGCTTCGCTGACAGAAATATCTCGAGAACCATTGCTATGGTTCTCTCTGGAGAAGCCAGCATCTTTCTCAACCGACATGGTGTATGGTGAAGCGGCGCGCTTGAGAACCTGTGGAAGGCCGACAGTGAGATTGAAAGTGAGCAGCTCGACCGGTTTTATATACCCAAGATCGCATGATGGGAAATACCGATACCGGGGGTGATGAATAGGTACCCGCCAACCCATGCTCTAAGGCACGTTTGTTATAGCGGTACCAGCCAAGACCGCTTGTACATTGACGAGACGAAGCTGGTTTAAGAATAAAGTGACCCAAACTCGAAAGTCGTCAAGGTATATACAGTACAAGTTCTCATACCATGTGTCCTGACCTTGCTTCATGGTATTTTTTGCGAGACCAAATCGGATGGAGGTCTATAAAAACCCGATTTTTCGCATATTGGATAGTGGATGGGGGCATTGTGGTGTAGCAATGTTGGAGCAAACACCGAAGAAGTGGAACGGGACCGAGTTATTTATACTGGTCAAATGTGAGCGAATCAATCAAACCAGTCTAAATTTGCAGTGTGGCCTAGATAAACTTGGAATTAGCGAACGGGCAGAGCGAACCAGTGGAGAGTTGATGTGGAACTTGCCAATGGGGACGACGCTTAAAACACCAATCCGCGGTATCCACGGTATTCCATTATTCGGACGTCGTATCGGAGCCAGTTGCGATTGCAGGTCTAATCGCAACTGCTGGTGGTTAGTCTCCTCTGAGGTGGCGAAGGGACACGGAAGCAGCCCTACCAACTTCCAATCAAGTAGGAAGTCATGGAAGGGGTTATTAGGCAGGATGAATTCATTTACGTCCGTCACCCTTTATAGATCTAGTGGCAATCATGCCTAGGCTAACTCAGGTCCTATCCTCTAAAAGAGTGAAACTTTAAAGAAAAAGAAGGATTGGTGATCTGGGTTAGGACCTTGAATGTAGGCTGGTGAGGACCATTCTCTCCAGAAACCACTTCAAACGTGGGCTGGGTTTTGAGTTAAATATCTGTCGTGGACTGCAACACCGTCTTGCACAGAGCTCGAGAGGTTCCAAAAATAAAACTTGTTCACATGGTTCGAGTCTGATCGCACCGAGCTTACTTTCTTAGCACCATAGAGCCAATTTGAATTATCGACCTGGCGAAAATAGACTAATGACGGACTCTTTTTCAGGGAAATGGCTAAGTTAGTGTAAGGAAGCGAAACATATTAATAAAGAAACTTGCTTTGAGTGATCATGTCACGTTGAGTTTGATCAACCATTCAATTTCGTAGTACTGCCGGTGAGTGTCGTTCGAGAAGCGGAGCTGTTCATATGATGCACTTCTGGGACCTGATATATGATAGACGGAGAGGTCGGGGCCTACCAAGTTGAATAATTATGTATAGCCGAGCAATGGGACGAACGAGGGAAAGCTCGGCGCTGCCGCACCCATCGCGGTTCTCTCATTCCCACGCGTAGATTCTCGAGTCCGAGTTTTCTGGTAAACTTTCACACCGTCTATGTTGTCAAATGTGAATGAGTAGCGATAATAGCGATGTCTTACAAGCCGAATTGATACAACCAATCGAATTAAATGGCAGTGGCTCAGAGATCGTAGTCTACTTGTATATTTGAAACTCCAATTCGTGAGACAGGCTCACAAGGGGAGCCATGCCTCTTTCGCTTACTCGTTAGGGACAGGATGGTCAACAACCAAAAGAAGTGTGTGAAAGCTCACGTTCCTTCCTCGCGGCATTTTGAGGGTGGAGGGCCCCATCTCAGTTTAGAGGAGCACTTGCAGCTGTATATTTAGAACGACGACGTAGGACAGCGCCCGAGCCTTGGGACAAGCACGGGCAAGCGGGAGGCGCGAGACTCGCATGTTTCATCTTAAGCCTGGAAATCTATACGTTTAAATGTGCGACTCGGAATCATTCGACCAGAGGCTGGAAGGGCATGAGTTCTTTGGTACTTCCAATGACCTCGATTTCTAGGCGGTCTTCCCCCCGATACCATAAGA
>JBBPUM010000822.1:0-12823 GCA_038094695.1 Chiua aff. virens | reverse complement strand
CTCTGATTGGCCAAAATCCGTTAACATAATTCAAAATATGTATTGTAATAGTTTCTTATATATTTTTCATAATATATATGGTTAAAAATGTGATGTAAACATAGGCACCAATACATATTTTAAGGTACATATTTTAAATCTATTGTTCACTATTTATTTTTGATATGTAGTACGCTATGTTAAGATGAAATACTGAATGACCTAGGCGGAATATGTTTGTAGCTATGTACAAGCTATGTCACGAGGACTTAGCCAATCGCGCCAGGGGTGTGAACTCGGGATTGCTGCACTGCCACGAGAGTGACAAGAGCACCTCCCCAGTTTTCCAAGGGCCAGGCAGATGTCTATGACAGAACTCGCAGCGGCCTGCTCCGCGGCCGCAACACTATGCTCAAGCTCTCCGTCAGTCATCTCCGCGAACTACGTGCCAGGTATCCCTCCCAGAGGTTCATCTGGGTCGACATCGGCGGTGGTACTGGTACGTCCTTGCCGTTCCTTGCTATCCCGAGCTCACCCCATCTCTCAGGCCACAACATCGAGCTCATGGACAAGCACTTTCCCATCTCCAACTTTGACGCCATCTACCTGATCGATCTCTGCGAACCGCTCTTGGAAATCGCTCGGAAACGCTTTGCGCGTAGGGGCTGGCGCAATGTCACGGTCCTGTGCCAAGATGCCACCGAGTCCTTCCTCCCCGAGTGGGCCAGCAAGGATCCAAGGGCAGCGTCAGCTTCATCACTCTCAGTTATTCCTTGTCCGTGGTACCCCTGCCCTCATGTCCTTGGAGATACTCAACCTGTATGCCCTCGACCGCATCGACTATGTCCTCTGTCCAGACGCAGGTGTCCTCGGGGTCGTCGACTTTTACACCTCTGGTCGCCAGCCCTCCTTGCATGAGAAAGCCATTGGCGGGACCAGCAAGGAATGCGGCTGGCTCTCTCACTGGTTCTGGCAGATCTGGTTCGACCTTGATCATGTCTCTCTCTCTCCTTACAGACGCGACTATCTCGAGTACAAATTTCGCGTGGCCTGTCGCGTCTCTATCTTCTTCCTCCCAATCCCTCCTTCAGGTCAGGAATTATAATGGCAGGAACCACTTTATCATCCCGTTCATCGTCCGCATGTGGGTCCTTCCTGTATTCGCGTGGCTGGCGCTCAACGTGTCCAGTCCGTACTACATCTGGCTGGGCCGTTCTCGGACGTGCGACAACATCCCCGCTTCCGTGAGCTTCTAGATGCCAAGATCTTGCCCTTTCTCTCTTCCATCGCGTACCAGTTCTGGCATATCAATGACAAGGCGTTTGCGAACGGGTTTTACACGAACGGGTATAGCGGCTTGGCGATTCGCCTCGCCCAAATCATCTTTCACCTGGCAGGCGTGTCCAAGGATGCGGAAGAACTCTGCAACGTGGCGACCAAGGCGGAGCAAGTCAGGATATGGAAAGAGAAACTGATGCCCGTGCTTCTAAACCCGCTCGTGGCGGCACTCCTCAAGACGCCGGCGTTCTGCTGGAATACCCTCGGCGTACCGCAAAACCAACGCAAGATGTTGTTGGACGAAGGGAGCGTGTACGAGTTCGTGCGGGACACGTTGGACCCGATTCTGTCGACCTACAGTTCAAGGACGGTGCGTACTTCTACCCCTTGGTGCGTTCTCCCCCCGAGGACTTTGCCGTGTTGTTCCGTGTTTGATGTGGTCGGTACTAGTGTCTCACTAGGCACTACACGCTGTCCGGCGTACCTCACTCGGGCAGGGTTCGACGCGCTCCGTGCACACAAGGGCAAAGCGACGGATGCATTCCGGTTGCACAACTTGCACACCGATTCGATCATCAAGTAAGGGTGTCGCGCTGAGTGAACAGAATGGGATTAATGAACGAATTCTGAATAGCGTCCTGCGTGGTCTCTCGACGGGCTCGCTCACACGCGCTGATAATGGACCACCTCGACTGGTTTGCCCCTGGGTCGAAAGACGTCGACGACGAGGTGTCTAAGCTCGCCCAGGTAGTATCTCCGGGTGGGTTCTTCCTCTGGCGTTCAGCGGCGAGACAGCCGTGGTGTACGTGGTGCTATTACCGATATGGTCGTAGTTGGATGCTGACATGACGCGCGCACAGGTTCCGAATTCACGGGTTCGAGGTCAGTATGCAAAAGGGACCGGAGACGGCGTTGGATATGGTGAACATGTACGTGTCAGTTGTTGGTGGGTGTGGACGTGCTGACCGACCCGTTGGGGTGAGGTACGCCTCGTTTTGGAAGGCTGTTTGACCATGACCGCGATGCCAGTGAGGGCCGCGCGACGCGCACGATGTTTGATTCTCCCGTGATTCTCCCCTTTTTCTCTTTCTTGGTGGCATCGTGGCGGGTTCACGCGTGGAAAGGGGTTGTAAATGCTATCTGGGTTTTGACCTTGATCTATTTTGCTGTTTCTATTTGAGTAATGCTTGTTTGCGCTCGCGATGTCGGTCTTGATACCCTGACTAGAGTGGATGTCGATTTATTTGAATCGAGCGTTTGGAATGCCAGTGCACGTGGGGTTAAATTCGGGTGGATGGCCGTCTAGAGGTGCATTTTATGACTTACCGCTCGGTGCTCTTCGTGGGTCTGTCCTCCAATCAGAGTCCTCGATAGCCGATAGAAAAGGCAGCCAAGGAAATTATAAAAAAGCTTTTCTCGACGACTGGTTTGAATGCGGCCCGGCCCGCCCAACATACCCGATGGCAAGGTCTGGACCACGCGTTGGAAATCCGTTCACTAGGAGGTGGTGGTCACAAATGGTTCGTGACCTGAGATTCAATTGCGGCTTCAAGGAGCTTTGTCCGAGATTGTCACAGCGTGACTCGGACCTGGATCGTGTAGGACCATCACGGCTCCGAAGGAACGAAGAGGTCCCGAGTCCGTCTAACGTGACGTGCTTCAACTTGTAGGTACGATGTCATTGTCATAAAGTGATGCCGTTGCCGCCATGTGGCCAACAGATGATCGACATCTCGAGCGCATGTGAATAGTATTCCCAATTGTACGAACGATGAATAGGGCATGTCCCAACAAACAGGGTTTCTTGAAGTGGGGGAGAAAATACGACACCAAGTGGTAATCATACACATCCAGGTAAACGAAAGAACAGTAGCCTGAGGTAATCTCTACTTTGGTTTGGGCACATTTTCAGCATTCTTCACTAACCGTGCGAAATTACGCGAAAAGAACGGTCCCTTGGCCTCAGCGAGGTCGACAGCGGTCTTTCCATCCCGGTTACGTATATGGGGGCTACAGCCAGCGTTGAGCAAGGTCTGGACAGCTTCCCATTCCCATTTTTCGTACGCAGTCACCATGAAGTTGCATTTTAGAAGGACATGCAGTGGTGTATCTCCGCTATCGTTGATAGCGTCCAGATCGGCGCCTTCACGAACAAGGAGACGAATCATCGGGCTCATATCTCGGCCTGGGTTACCCGAGTCGGACACGACGGAAAGGAGGACATCGGAAGGGAGCGGTACCCCTATGGAGAGAAGGTATCTGACAACAGAGATGTGGCAGCTGCGTGCAGCTATGTGGAGCGGTGTCTCCCCCGCTATATTACGTGACAAGGGATCGCATCCCAGGTCAACGAACCGCCTCATGAAGTCTGGAGAATCTGCTGTCGCCGCCCGATGTAAGATAGTGTCTCCATTTGCGGCGACAGCGTCCAAGTAGACGGAATTCAGGCCCATGCCAATGAGGGATCGAATGATAGACACTGCCTTATCACAAGGCCTCTGTGAGGCTGCGGCAAGCAAGATGTCGTCAGGGAGTGATTCGCCTTGCGATAGAAGATATTCCACAACTGTCACACGGCCGGCCTTTGTCGCGATAAAAAGAGGTGTCTCTCCGGCACTGTTTTTGGCGTGGATGTTACACCCAGCACCGATGAGAATTTTGGTGGTCTCGAGACGGTCAGCTTCGTCTCCGAGCTCCGGGCTACCACTCGCTAAAACAAGGTGCATGGCGTTCTCTCCACCCTCTGTCGTGGTACATGTGTCCGCCCCGTTGTCGATGAGAAAGCGAACCTTAGAACTAGCGTTGCTATGACACTTGGCCACAGTGAGCAGAATGTCGGGAGGGAGCGAAACATGAAGTGCTAGAAGGTGGTTGACAACAATGAAATATCCGTTGTCGACTGCCTCGTACATAGGTGTCCTGTTGGACAAATTAACTGCACAGGGATCACCGCCACCAGCAATCAGGATCTTCGCAAACTGTAGCTTGAGATGCTCGGAACCTGGAGATCGAAGTGCACAGTGCAGTGGAGTATCATTGTGGGATCCTGTGGCACGTACATCAGCACCATTATCGAGGAGAAGTTGGATTATCTCTGAATCTTCATCTTCATACCGCGGAGAGAGTAATATGTCGGATGGAAGCGGAACACGCTCAGAGAGCAGATATTTAAGGACCTTCATGGATCGATGGCGGATAATGGCGTGAAATAATGTTTCCCCAGTACAGTCACATGTGTATGGTCGAGCACACCCAGAATCCGCGAGGGTCTTGACCATTTGGAGGAAATGACTATCATCCCAATGGGAACCAGCCATCGCCGCCAGATGCAATGCTTTGTGCTTATCGGACCAGGGTATACATGCATCCGCTCCCTTCGTAAGGAGAAAATTGATCATCGAAAGATTATACCCACAGGAAGAGATCACAGATCGCAAGAGATCTTGAGGAATGGGTGTATCCAAAGTTGACAGAAGATATTTCACGACCGGAAGCTGTCCGTTCTCTGCCGCAAGCTCAAGAGGTGTTTGGCCAAGTGAATTCGGAACTCTCGTATCACATCCGGCCGCTACAAGAATTTTGACATGCTCCAGACAGCTGTCATTAAAAGGGTTTGGGCGCAGAGCTAGATGCAGCAGAGTGTCTCCGTTTGGAGCAACAGCATTGATATTCGCACCATGTTCAAGAAGAAAGCGGACGATATTCGGGGACAGTTTGTGGAAGAGGGGACCATAAGCGGAGAGTAAGATGTCAGGCGGTAGTGTTGCATCGATGGAAAGTAAGTACTTGACGACCGATGTAAACCCGTAGTACGTTGCAGTGTGAATTGATGTCCTGCCATGTAGATTGCCCGCTGAAGGATTGCAGCCTGCGTTACACAAGATCTTCGTCACCTCGAGGCAATCATTCTCCGATCTGCACTGCTCTATGAAATGATGGAGCACAGTGGAGTCGTCAGGTAATAAGAAGTGGACGTCAACCCCGTTACGAAGAAGGAAACGAATGGCTGGTGCACTGCTAGTAATGCCGTAGTCTGGCTCGGGCGGCAAAGAAAACAAGATGTCGGGAGACAACGATACTTTGAACTCGGTGAGGAAGTATTCGATGGTGGAAGGATGCCCTGTACTATGCACTGCTCGCCAGAAGAGGTTGTTGATGAACAAGTCATCACTTGAAAGGTCACAGGCAATCTGCTTGAGCCTTCGTGTCATGACTAGCACATCCTCCCCTCTCGGGACGTGGTTTTCGTGATACCACTGGTAATCCAGCACATCTAGAAGTGGTACTGTATTTCCTATCCCTATTGCCCATTCCACGAATTCATCGGTTTGCATCAACTTCGCAATTATGTGGGCGGAGATGCAGACACCGTTTTCTTTGAGTATTGCAGTCGAGAACAATCTATGTGGCACAGGACTACCTTGTTCAACGAAAAGGTCAAACAATTCTCCGTTCCCATCTCGGACGGCAGCTTCAATTGGAAGGCCGCTAGTAGGACCAAACCCGTAATCACGGGTAAACCGGCCAGGATAGTTCAGTTTTATCCCCCATGACAACAACATCCGAGCATAGCGGCAGGGTTGTCGCCAAGTAACATAGATGAGCGGATTCGTCCTTTCCTTCGCTTGAAAGGGGGAACGGTCGAGAAAAAATTGTAGAAGCGGTTCTGATGCATAGCGGATCAGAATATACAGTACGAAATCTTGTTCAAGGCTTGGTAGGTGCCAGTGGTATCCACGGTCGGGAGTTGCGAGCATAACATTCCACATTAAGGGGTGCTGGTGAACATCCCAGTCGAGAGTCACAATAGCATCTATAATTGTTCTGTGTGGGGAAACGTGATCCAGATGATCGAAACCGGAGGCTAAAGCATAGTCAAGGAGATGTAAATCTACAATTACATGCATGAACAGCATATGTAGTCACCATGGAGCGAGTCCTTACCTTCCAAAGTCCTGTTTTCCATTTTGAGACATGTGCCGATGTAACTCATGCACTGTCGTGCCAGCTGCGCATGTGCATCCTGCGAATCGACGTGGTGCAAATTTTTAGTTACAAGATATTCCTAACTATGGTTCAACATAGAAACACAGACACAAACCTGTGCTTCATACCTTGACACTGAAATGAGATAAAATGACTATGTCTGTCTCTTCGTCGTAGCTCACTAGGCTACCCAGGGCGTCTAGCAAGGCTGGTCCATGTACAGGTCCTCCCTCACGGTTCAAAGCTCTTCGTTCAGTGTCGATTGAGAGTGCTTCAACTATTTCGCGCAACGTCAATGGTCGCAATGCGGTAACAAGCCACATGAGGGCCCGCTGGATGAGTAACCCCTCCTTATCTTGATCTTCCATCGCAAGGAGAATTTGCTCGTATGTGGCCTCGAGGCCAACTGGAAGGCTTTCAAGGGCCTCTCGAATGGTCACAGCAGTAAGACATCGCTTAAGCGTGATCAATTGGCATTCAACCCATCGGAACCTAGATATCGATAACATGACACTGAGCTGCGTAGCCCAGCTGAAAAATAATCTCACAAACATGCCATCCGCTTTCTCACACAATGCTTGAAAAATATCTTCCTTCAGAGTAGAGTCCACAATCCTAAGTCGTCGATGGGAATCAATTTCCTTCTCCACATGCAAGCTGATATCTCCAGAGACTTCCTTCGACATCTTCGCCAGAGACAGTCTCCTGAGGCCAGAAAACGCATCTTTTATTACCTGAAGTGGTCGACTGACCGCGAACAGTCTTATTCCACCTTTGGTCAAGAAGACGAGGGCATCGAGTAGGCTCTCGATGTCATTGCATTCATCGAGCGCATCTATCACCATAAGAGGTTGCCGCGCAAACTGCTTTGCGGCTCGAGACACAAAAGTAGCGAGACGCTTAGCATTGGCAAGGATCGAGCCCTTCCGTCGCCTCTCTTTGTCCAGATCATTAAGTATGTCTCCCGGATCGACACAAAAATCCCGAAAGCCACATAACAGTTGGGCAAGGAGGGATCGCATTACTTCAGCTGAGGCCGTGGAACGTTGATTTCGAAAGTCACAATAGAAGAATACAAGCAATTCGCCTTCGCTTAGTGATTTCTCAATGCGATCGATTATGGAGGCGCTATTACAAATATCAGCCTCAGTTTGACATGTGGAAGAGGGACATACGCCAGGACAGACTTCCCAGAACCAGCTAATCGTAGCACTGAGTTAGTATGGAGGTTTCCATAGCATCGAGTGGTACTTACGTTTACCATTCAACCACAAGAACGAATTATTGGCGTCTCTCCAGAATGCGTATTCGACAGTGTCAGTTACCCAAATACAAGTATCGGGCTGCCGCAGGTCAAGAGTATCTTCGTGCTTTGAGGTGCAATCCCACGCATCGAGCCACTTCAGCAGTTCATCGACCTGCGCCCCTGCACAAATAACATGCATTACATAGTGTCCGCCCGAGGCAATAGATCTCGTAAGACGAAGAACTCACCATCAATGCTAAATCTGGCTTGATGTAATTCTATGGGCGACTTCACAACCACATCTCGTCTAGCGGCTGGTCAGATATCTGACTGCTTTTCCAAGTAAAACTTGACACCTACCCACGGTTCACTGAATCCCCCTCGAGTACATTGGTACCTTCCTTCGTAAAACCCGTTCTCGTCGTCGAACTTGGTCGCTCGACTAGGCCCAGCCTCGACGGATCCTTGTCTATGGAGTGGTTCCTAACAACGAGAGAGACAATCAGAAAAGCCACTATTAAGATTCCACGATATTCACCAGATGTCTGTTGTAGTCAAGAAGTAGAAACAATCTTTGCGTTTCTCTAGGATCTGGAGAGCATCCCCGACTCTGTTTTCGGTGGCCTTGACACGAAATGGATTGCGGAACGTTAACGCCATGGAATTTGAATTTATTCTGAGCAACTTTTCCATCATATCCAACGAAGCTAAGCATTCCTGAGGTTCATCGGAAGTCAGCCATCTAGTCAGCCGACTGTGAGCGACAGAGTCACTGAAAGAGGAATCCTCAATTTGGAGTGCTTCATTGAGCAAGGTCTGGGATGCGGCGACAACACGTTGTAACTGTCCCCTTAATCGAATTTGCGAGAGGTTTATATTTTTGTCGTTGCTGCTGCGCGCATATGTAGCTGAGGTGCTAATAACTTGTTGTGAGGCAGATGCAATGTCAATGAGAATTCCAGGGGCGGAGACCATAAAAGTTCAGGCTGGATGTAATTCAGATGCAGTCAATGTCGAGTGCCGTGAATTGGACCTACTAGGTGTTTGAGATCAATGAGTTCAGATCGTTAGATGCAATGAAGGGTTTGGTTTGGTCAACGTTCCACTCCAGAGTTCAAACGTTCACACGCCATATTTTATCGTCGGACATTTCAACTCGTCGCATGTGGCAGTACTCAGCAAGGCTTCCTCTTCCGACCTTTGGACCTCGAGTCTCTGGGTTTCCTGCCAAGCTTCCTCTTTCTCCAACTCCGACGTCTGGACGCGCACACCTTGTCACCGTTCTTCAGAACCTGGTCTAGGTGTGCCTCGCGCAGTGCTCACATCGTCGACGTGCCGGAGTGACTTGTGAAAATCAACTTGCGGGATCTCGAGTAGGTCCCGTTGGTTGCATTTGAACCGGGTACTATGGCCAGCATACATTTGTAGGGGTTTTTGATACTGAGCATGATAGACGTCGATCTTGAATCTGGTAGTCTCGCCAACGTTGTACCAAATTTGTCACCACTGGCGATAGGTTGGACCATGGGACGACTCAACCTCCTTTTCCTTCAGGGTCACGGAGATCGCCTGGTGCGTGCCGTGTGACTCACGTTGCGGGTGAATGCCCCTCTGAAGTGGTTTCTGTGTTGTCTGCAGACGGAACTTGAAGTGCACATGGGTATCCCTTAAGCGCGTCTCCATCGCGCTTGCGGTTTAAGTTTGGATCTGCGTGTACATATACGCCTGAATCCTTGGATGATCATTTCAGGACATGATTGTGATCAACGCGGCCATTGAACCCATTCTGGAGTTCCAGTCAATTTGTGTGTTACACTGATGGAACACAGAAGTGTCTGTCTACATAATACCGCTCGGACGTCTGGATGGAGACTGTCTGACTCTGGCACTCCTTTTCAGGGACAATGTCATTATTTATTTGAGAGATGTTGCTGCTGCCACTCCACGGGTTTTTTTTTTTTTTTTTTTTTTTTTTAAATCGTTGTTTATTGTCCAGCGAGGCAGGGCCCCATGTCAGACATTACATGCGTGTGTGGTATCGTGGTTCTAATTGTATCTGCTCTGATGTGAATTTCGTGTGTTAACGGCTCTGGTTACTGAGCGGAAGCCTGCATGGGGCTAAAGAAGGGTGACCGCATGATGGGTCGTGAACGCGGGTTTGGGCATCAGGTGAGTATCGTTTTTGGGTTATCGTGGGCTGGTACAGAAGCTAGGGGTCTCTTGGGGGGGTAAGGTTCCCGAAGGTTTGTGCGAAACGGCCACAGTCGTGCATGAACTGGAGGGTGTGTTTGATGCTTTTTGGGTCATTTAGTAGACTCGGCAATTGTCTGGCTTTTCGGCGAATGGCGGAACGGAGTTTCTCGCGGTGGGCAGCGTAGTGTGGGCAGCAGAGGAGTACGTGGGCCACTGTTTCGTCGTGGTCTGGGCAGTCCACGGGTTGTCCACGTGCAACTTCATGAGCTGGGGGTATGTAGAAACCTGCGGGCACTGTACATGGTGTTTTTCACGTCACCGTCATTGTTACATATTGAATATTGAATGTCTATCACTGACAGGTAGCTACATCTCGAAGACTTGAACATCGGAGTCTGAGCTTGCAGCAAACTCGGGCTCGCATAGAAAGATACAGCGTCAAACAATCGTACACAAACACATAAATTGAGACATGTCCTTGGGTATCTCTACTTGAATTTACTTCCTTCTGGGTGTATTCTGAGCGTTCGTCATCAACCGCAGATAATTACGCAAAAAGAAGGGTCCTTTGGCTTCAGCAATATCTGCAGGTGTCTGTCCATCCTTGTTACGTATGTTGGGACTACATCCGTTGTCGAGCAAAGTCTGAACGGCTTCCCATTTCTTGTCCAAAATCTTTGGAAAATTGTGTTTTAAAAGGACATGCAATGGGGTATCGCCGTTGTCATTGATGGGGTTTGGATCAGCCCCTTCACGAACCGTGAGACGGATCATCGGGCTCATGTTTCTGGATCCATTTTTCGAGCCCGATACGACAGAAAGGAGGATGTCGGAAGGGAGCAGTAATCTTATGGAGAGAAAGTATCTGACAACAGAGACGTGGCAACTTTGTACAGCTATGTGGAGCGGTGTCTCCCCTGCTAGATTATGCAACAAGGGATTGCATCCCAGGTCAACAAGCCACTTCATGAAGCCTGGGGAATCTGCTGTTGCAGCACGATGTAAGATAGTATCTCCATTTGCGGCGATAGCATATAAGTGGGCGGAATTCAGGCCTGGCATGCCAATAAGAGATTGAATAGTAAACACTGCCTTGTCAGAAGGCCTCCGCGAGGCGGCGGCAAGCATGATATCGTCAGGTGGTCCGCCTTGCGATAGAAGATACTCCACAATTGCGATATGACCTGTCTTTGTTGCGATAAAAAGTGGTGTCTCTCCAGCGGTGTTTTTGGCATGGATATCACACCTAACGCTGACAAGAATTCTGGTGGCTTCGAGGCGGTCAGCCTCGTCTCCCGGGCCACCACTTGCTAAAACAAGGTGCATGGCGTTCTCTCCATGCTTCGTCATGCTACATGTATCCGCCCCGTTGTCGATGAGGAAGCGAAGTTTGCAGCTAATGTTGCCATGACTCTCGGCTGCAGTGAGCAGAATATCAGGGGGGAGCGAAACATGAAGTGCTAGCAGGTGGTTGACAACAATGAGATATCCGTGATTGACTGCCTCATGCACTGGTGTTCTGTTGGATAAATTCACTGCACAAGGGTTACCACCGGCACCAATCAAGATCTTCGCAAACTGCAACCTGAGATGCTCGTAATCTGAAGATCGCTGAAATGCACGATGGAGTGGGGTATCGCCGCGGGGTCCTGTGGCACGTGCGTCGGCGCCATTGTCGAGGAGAAGTTGGATTATCTCCAAGTCTTCATCTTTGTACCGTGAAGCGAGTAATATGTCAGATGGAAGCGGAACACCTTCAGAGAGTAAACGTTTAATGACTTTGATGGATCGATGGCGGACAATAATGTGAAATAATGTTTCTCCAGCACAGTCGCATGTATATGGATAAGCACATCCAGAATCCACAAGGATCTTGGCTATCTGGAAGCAATTGATGTCATCCCAATGGGGGGCAGCCATAACTGCACGATGAAATACATTGTGCTTGTCGGACGATGTGATACATGCGTCAGCTCCTTTCGCAAGGAGAAAATTGACCATTTGGAGATTATATTTGCGGGAAGAGATCGCGGATTGCAAAAGATTATGAGGGAGGGGTGTGTCCAAAGTTGAGAGTAGATATTTCACGACCGGGAGCTGTCCGTTTGCTACTGCAAGTTCAAGAGGTGTTTTACCGAGTGAATTCGGAACCCTTGCACTACATCCAGCCTCTACCAGAATTCTGACGTGCTCCAGAGGGTCTTCTTTGAGAATGCTTGGGCACAGAGCTAGATGCAGTGGAGTGTCTCCGTTTGGAGCAACAGCATCGACATTTACACCATTCTCAAGAAGAAAGCGGATGGTTTTCAGGGATGGTAAGTTGTGGAACAGGCGACCATAGGCGGAGAGCAAGATGTCAGGTGGTAGTGTTGCATCGATGGAAACTTGAAGTAAGTATTTGACAACAGATATGAATCCGCGGTATGTTGCGATGTGAATCGGTGTGCTGCCCTGTAGGTTGCATGCGGAGGGATCACACCCTGCGTTGCACAAGATTTTTGTCGCCTCAAGGCAATCATCCTCTGATCCACACTGCTCTATAAAATGATGGAGCACTGTGGAATCGTCGGATGACAAAAAGCGGACATCAGCCCCGTTATGAAGAAGGAAGCGAGTGGCCGGTACACTGCTAGGAAGGTCGTAGTCTTGCTTGGCCGGCAAACAAAACAAGATATTTGGAGGTAACGATACACTGAACTCGGTGAGGAAGTATTGGATGGTGGAAACATGTCCTGTATAAACCGCTTCCCGAAAGAGGTCCTTGATTAATGAGTCATCATTTGAGATGTCACAGCCCATCTGCTTGAGCCTTCTCATCATGACGAGCACATCTTTCCCTCTTAGGATGTGGTCTTCGTGATACCACTTATAATCCAATAGGTGTAGAAGTGGTACTGGGCTTCCTAAATCCATTGCCCATTCCGCAAACTGATCAGTTTGCATCAACCTCACTGCCATGTGGGCAGAGATAAAAGCGCCATTGCTGCCGAGGATAGCAGTTGAAAACAGTCTGTGTGGCACAGGACTACCTTCTTCTATGAGAAGATCAAGGAGTTTTCTATTTCCATCTCGGACAGCGGCTTCGATTGGAAGACCAGTGGTAGGACCGAACCCGTAGTCACGAACAAACCAGCCTGGATA
>JBBPUM010000821.1:0-12825 GCA_038094695.1 Chiua aff. virens | reverse complement strand
GACCAGCGATGCAGCCTTGGCCATCACGCAGATGGACGGAACGGTAGAAACCGCAGCAGACAGAGGTGACGACGCCCTGTACGAATAAAAGGCCCAAGAGGAGAGAGCGAATTCGGGTGTCGTGGTTGTAAATGGCCGTGACACGAATGACGTGCACGGTAGAAGCAGCAAAGAGAAGGATCGCAGTACAGATGGGCTCATAGGGCCAAAAGCGAAGACAGTCGGGATCCTGTACTACGGAGGTAGAGAAGAACATGGCGCCTGCGAGAAGAGTGAGCAGGGGCTAAGCGCTGGAGGGAGGACGGACCTGTGACGATAAAGTCTGCGAGGACCCATACTTGGAGGAAGTAATAGAGTGCCTTGAGTGCTGGCCAGGCTTTTGTGCGGCCGAGACGGTAGGATCGCGGGGTGAGTACGAGGGTGTCCCAGGCGAGCACGGTGAGCGTGCAGACATAAAAGTATTTTTGGGCAGACAGATGCGGGGGAAGGTCGAGCGAGGCTGGTAGTGCAGGGGTTGTGCTGTTATTGGCCATGGCTGAGAAGAAGGGGCAACTCTCGTAGCGTCGGTTCAAGTGAGGCCCGTTTTAAGTCACATCCATAAGACACAGCATACTATTACATCAATCAAATCAATTATGTAACTACCCGGCCACTTTTCTACTT
Organism: Chiua aff. virens; assembly: GCA_038094695.1. NCBI lineage: Eukaryota > Fungi > Basidiomycota > Agaricomycetes > Boletales > Boletaceae > Chiua > Chiua aff. virens. Next base: position 12,162 of record JBBPUM010000821.1, on the reverse strand, counting down.
CCCTCTTTACCGCCGTCCCAGTCGATGAGCTCGACCCTTTCCTCATCGTCGTCCATGGCGACGACGACCCCGACGACGGTCCCCACCGAGGGGGCCAGTTCGTCCAGCTCATCCCCTGCGCGGTCCAATTCCAACACCGCATCACTATATCTGTATGTGCCTCTCCCACACCGCCCCTGCCTGTCGCTCATATTGCAAATGTCGCCCGTCGCTCTCTCCCATCATCATGGACGCCACCAGCTTCACGTTCCTCGCCACGATATTGATCCTCGTCTTCCTCTCTGCCTCGCTTCTCCTCAGATCCTATATTCTCCGCAGGAGATACAGGCGTCGCTTCCAACAAGCCCTCGCGGACTATCCGCCGAGTGGCCCACCGGATGCCTTGGATCTTATCGACCCCTGGGAGAGATTCCGCCGACGTGTCCAGAGGCAAGGCTTGGGCCCCAAACCTATCCTCTGGGACGCCTGGATAACTCCTCTAGACAAAGATAGTTCCTGGTCTTCGATTACAGCAAGTACCCTTTCCACTCATCTATGTTATAATCCTGACATTTGATCGACATTTTTTAATTTCTTCTCAGCCTGTTTCTGTGCGCTGTAGCCCCTCACATCCGCTGTCATTCGTTTCACAACCGGAACCGAGCCCACTCGCTCTATCCTCACCTCAGCCTCAACCATCCATCCTTTCCCAACTCTGCACCACCAGTCTCTTTTCTTCCTTGTCTCCTACCAGACAGGCACCTACACCCACAGACTCTTCTGTTAAATCACCTCCCTCAGAGACTAAATCACCTGATCCGATACCCTGCAGCGAACTTTCTGTTTACGTGTTCGTCGCCATGCCACATGCCTCTTCCCCAGTTCATCTTCCCTTACCCGATGCCAAGGGTAAGGGTGTCGACCCCCTCGAGTCTCAGGCACCTCATCAGGGCAGCGATGCTGTTCCGCTTTTACCTTCATCCCTCCACCGATTGGCCCCACGCGCAACCCACTCGGCTATAGAAGACAGTGGACTGCCATTGATCGAGCTCGGTCTCGTTCAAGTGAAAACGGGGGAGTGGGTATGGGGATACGAATAGATTTGACATGATTTGATGATCCAACTGTACACGGAACTGGACAACTGATTTATATACTATATATTTCTCTAGCTATGGACGTGCTTACTCTAGTATACGGTACTCGAAGTTGTTTCATAATGCAATCGTCACACGATATCGTCTCGGACTGGGCTCGGAAGTCAAAATTTCAAATGCGAGCTGTTGTCGTGATCATCCGATGGTCCCCTTCATTATGAGCGATTAACACACGTTCATGCCAGACAATCAGAATGTGACTGCATCATAGTAATTTACCCTGCCCGCGACTTGTTCCGATCTTATCGCGCGGGTGGGCGTTGAACTGCCTTTATGTGCGCCGTTTTCGTATCAATACTGGCAAGCAGTGTTCGTCGTGGTGCAGTGCAGCCACAGCCATCCATGAACGTTCGAACGTTTGACGCCCAAAGGGCGCACGTCTCGGCTTTTACTTTCAAGCTGAATCCTTGGCGGTGAGTACCAAGGTCCGAAGCAAACGCCGAGCTTGATCTGATTCAAGTGCCGAGTGGGAAAACGTGAATGACCACGGCATCAGGAATATGCTGATGAGCGCCACGAGCCCAGTACGGCGATATGGGTCTGCCAAGCGGCGAATGCTGGCACGTCCTGATATCCAATGTGGACGAGCAAGGCTTTGAGAATTAATATTGTGACTAGTGCGTAGATGCATCTACCAGTCGAGTAGCCAATCCAAGATATAAAAGCCAGTAAAACACAGAGCGAGAACCGCATAGAAGGTGAGTAAGATTCTGACCGACCAGTCGCCACCATAATTCATGAGTAATAGCGGGGGAATAAAGCTAATTGTGAAAACCAGATAGCACACGAAGGAGGCGCACTGAAAGACTGCAGAACTGGACGTCAAAGACAACCAATTTTGAAGTAATGGTGACACATACTCGATCTTGATACATTTACTGCGCCTTCGACAAGGAGGGCCAGAACACAATGCACACCGAAAACACAGGTAATTACAGGCTCGAAAAATGTGCGTTCGTCATTGATGGTGAACAAGAAATTCAACATCAATATGGCCAGGGTTCCAATCTGGCAAAGAAGGCCGGTGACGATGATGCCGGATTTTCGATATGTGTGTGCGTGATGTTTAGACACTCCGTAAATCGTAAAGACCACATTATAAACCATAAGTGCTGGTGAGAATCAGCGCAGCTCATGAGGTGGTGACGGAGGTGCATGCATTACATACCTAATGCGAAATATCCAAAAAAGAGGGAAAGTAAAACACCACTAGTACAATCCCTCCGGCATGTCCATGCCCGGTAGATGATTCCTCCACTAAGAAGAACTGAGCAGGCAAGATAGAAGACATTCCATGTCTCCAACGGGTTGCTTATTATCGTCACTGTCCATCAAGTTCCCATGAGCCAAATTACCACAAAATCACAGAAAATAGAGTTACCAGCCAACTGTTTACTGACATCAATCACGTAGTCCCAATCGGTGTCAAGCAACCATTGCAAGTGCGAAGGCGGATCACTTTCGTACAACGAGCACCAGTATAATCTGGAAATAGCACCGACTGGTGAGCTTGGGTCCGGTGGCTAGGACGGTATTTGAACAGACATGAACATAAGAGTCGTGGGGATAAGATCGAGGAGGTTCAGCGTGAATGTTGCACCATTGAGAGAGCTGTCGATGAACTTCGATACCACAAATGAAAAGGGGATGACACCGAGGAGGATTCGGTTCAGAGTGAAGTGAGACCTCGGGCGTTTCTCGAGACTGTTTGCTTCCGAAGTTGAAGGTTCGGAAGTGAGTGTGCCCGGGCCGGAGGGTGAGTCCTCTAAGATCGGGGTGGGAGGGGTAGATGTAGGAGCTGGGCCGTTTACATGGGAGGACTGCCTGCGAGTCGTCATGATCACGATGGGAAACAAAGGTTCCCAACTTGGAGCATTCAGTCACCCATCGCCGATAAGTACTTTACACGGTTGACACAGTACCAGTGGCGTAACTTTTGTAAGGAGGTCGACCATATTTGGACGTACCACTGTTATAAGACGTCGATATCTGCTTTCACAATATCAATCCTGAATTTGTGAGTGCCTGTTCGTTCATTCATGTCAATATGATACTGGCATGAAATGGTAGTAAGACTGAGCACGGACCTTCAAACTTCGACTTGAAGCCCAAGCTTGGCAACTAGGTCAACGTTCAGGGCATTTTGGGCATCCTATTCTCACGGCCTTTGTATCACGGGATGGAGACAAATATTGACCGTCCATCGCCCTTGTACGCCCCATCATGGTATGCTCAGATGACGATCTCGTCTAATGAACAAATATCCCAAACACTCTCAGATCACAACAGTACACGGTGGCATTTCAGAGCGCTCCAAGCAGGAGATGCCTTTGAAGAACCAGGTGATTGTCAGCAAATTGTCAGCTCCTTTGATGTCGATAAAAACGAAATTCGGGAAGGACCTTATTTTCATATGCGGACGTTGAAGTTAAACTGGGAGGCAAAATACCGTCAATTAAACTGAAAGCATTGCACAAGAAAAATGTGTGTAGTAGATGGCTTCGTGGAAATGATGTACTAAAACGCTCAGGACGTGATGGAGAACACTAGCACTGCAGATGACCTGGATCTAGGAGATGAGAAGGAGTGTGAGCATGCACATTTGATCGACTGACAACAAGAATGCTTGGCGACAAAGTGATGTATCAGCCAATGACAGCCAATGAAGTTCTCAAGATGCGACTCCGTGGTCCTACAAGATTCCAGAGTAACCGGGAGTCAGAACGAACAAACAAGACAGTAAACACCCTTGCTACTGTGTAACCATGCCTAAAGATACGACACCTAGCCGTCGTATCGCCATCACTAAATGAAATGAGGTCTGTCAGAGTCTTTCACCATAAGTTAGAAGTACACTTCACTAGGGAGGGTACCGTTTTCCTCCGTCTATTTTATCATTCGTTTCTAAGCCTGATCAATAATCCATTTACTAGAGATTTCACAGCCTTTTACACTTCATATATAAACTACCTTGTACATCCCCTCTCAGATCATTGAATTCAGTATAGTTCAGTCCAAGTTCCCGCGCGTTCCGAAAGCTTTCCGTATCCACACGTTTCCGAATCCATTCCGGTCCTCGACATCCGCACGCGTTGTCCTCACTCAAAGTTCAAACACACCAACTCCTGGCTCAGTCGTCTCCCCTTATCCACTTGCCTTTCGCCTTCCCCGCTTCGCTTCCGCAGCGGAACGAAGTCCCCCACAGTGGTCGTGGTGGATTGATGGCATAGATCTCCAATATTGTGATGACGTTGGAGAGAGGATCCTAAGTCCCTCACGTCGTAGTTTGATGGGCAGGGATCATCGGGCTCGATCAAGGGCGTTCAGTTTGGGACCGTGCAGCCCGGGGTGCCCTGGTGAGGATGGTGGTGTTGCGTTATCAAGTGGTCCACCGGAGGACCACATGACCGATGTCCGTCCAGTCGAGCACGACCGGTCGGGGGTTATTGTCCTTGGTAGGTGGGGAGGACGAGGTGACAAGCCATGTCGTAGGAGAGGTTTTGAGGACATTGTTAATCCCGACATCGAATGCGTTTATCGTGCATCAGAATGTGGGGTACCAGCGATCGCTCGAGGCGTTGCCGGCGCTTGAAGATCTCGCAGCGCAGCAAGAGGGTTAGGAGGTGGGTGGGGAGGCGGTCGTGGCGACGGTCGTGGAGTGCGTGGCGGCGTGTGGGATAGAAATGGAAGAGGTGGTGTTGCGTCATACGGTAAGTTTGTTTTTCATCACTGTGTTTGGGTGCTGCCCGGATGAGTTAGGAGAACTGGCATGGGAAAGTGGTCGATACGATGTTGGAGGCGGGCGTGGAAGGAGTGCTTCCTGGTGGTGAGTGATCCACTTATTGTGGAGACCCCGAAACTGAGGGTAGGTCCCACAGAGTATCTCCCCGGGGACCGGCTCTCGGATGTTTATCGGGTTGCTCTGGCTTGGAATGAAGGCGAGACGATCGTTCTCGGACTGGGGGAGTACGTCGTGCCATGGAAAAGGTCAGCAGCTATTTATTCCTTTTCGGCGGGTACGGTAACACAACTAGAATTCTACCCGGGGGACAGTACGGACGTCTTGTTGACACAAGTTTCGCTGCTAATGCTCAGCCTGCCACACGGGGAGGGACGGGTGCGGTGGCATATCATAACGATCCAGTATGTGTGTCAAGGTGCCGCGGGTGAGGATGGTCGATTATCGACAGGGACGAGGGAAGGTGATGATGGGGACTTGGTGGTGGTGGTGGATGTGCGGTGCGGGCGCTGAGGCCTGAGGCCTGAGGGAGGAACGTCAGCCTTCATGATAAAGAGAGGACGGTGTTGGTATCGTACTATTCGGGCGTATACATTCGCTGACGTGATCCGCAGTATAGCGTGTTGTGACTTGTTGACACGGTATCTCTGGATCTTTCTCACTCGACACCGAGCGTGCAAGGGAAATGAAAAAACTTGGAAAATTCCTCCCGTTCTTACGCTCCAAGGCTCGCGTGGCAGGGCCCACTCCCGTAGAACTGGATCCCACAGAGTCCACTCCTGTAAGGCTCGCTCCCGTAGGACCGGATCCTGCAGAACTTACCATGCGGACGGGGGGAATCAAAGAGAAATTTGGGCGCTTCCGAATCCTCGTCATTGGCAGGGCCAACGCTGGGAAGACTACGCTTCTGAAGCAAATTTGTAACTCTACTGAAGATCCAGAGATGTACGATGGAAATGGGAACAAGGTATGCCTAGATATCACAGGACAATGTCTGATGATGCAGCCCGACTGATGGTCTACGATCAGATCGATCCATCAAAGATCATCCAGGAGTCTATTGGCGTGAGTTCCACAGTCACAGTCATTGTTATCAGTATCATCTGGTTAGCATGTCTCTAGCGTGGATTGCACGATATCAAGAACGAACTGGTCTTTCGGAGCAACCCGAATTTTGTCTTTCATGACTCCCAGGGATTCGAAGCCGGCAGCATAGAGGAATTCGAGAAGATGAGGTGGTTTGTTTCAGAACGTGCAAAGACAATACACCTCAAGCAGCGGATTCATGCTATTTGGTAACTTGATGTCAGCATTTATACCATGTCACAATGACAGATGATTGAATAGGTACTGCATTCCCATGGATCAATACCACCGGACTGTGTTGGCTGCCGAGGAAAAGTTCTTTGATGAATGTGACACAGGGAATGGTAGTTATTGATCAAGTGCATCAAATGTTGCTATTCTCGTGTCTGATTCTTGTTTATAGTGCCAGTTGTGCTTGTTCTCACCAAGTGTGATGCACTCCTGATACATGGCCTTGCAGTTTTAACAGCTGAAGAGAAAGAGTTACCATTGATAGAAAGGGTTGCAAAGGGACAGCTTAATGTAGACAGTATGCTGAAGAAGAATCCTGCATGGGAGGCCTTACAAAGGAGGAAGTATCCACCCAAAATGTGTGTTCAGTTGAAAGGTATGTATCAAAGAATCAGATGGTGTGCAGAGTAATCTCATGTACAAAGATCTGCACAAGTCAAATGAAGGGTGTAAACAATTGGTTGAAAGGACTGTGATGGCCCTGAATGAAGAGGGATTACAGATGTTACTTGTGACAACACAACACACAAATGTCATGCTTTGCATTGAATATGCATTGAAGAGGTAATTGGCAGGTGCTGAATAAGGCTGTTGTCATATCAATTGAAACACCTTACAGGGTCCTGATCCCTTTCATTCAGGCTGTACATGATGAGGACTGGACATTGAGAGGGTCTGAAAAGCAGCTGGTGCAAGCAATTGCATCATGGTTCCCACATGTTGAGGTGAGCAAGTACTCTGACTGTGAATAGACTTGTAGAAGGTGCTGATCCATGTCCCTGTCTTTGTCCCTGTCCTCTTACTCATAGCAAGTGAGTGCTCCAATGATGATTGGGCTTCTGATGCTGATTTATGACCCTCTACTTGACCCTGTTCTCTTATACATAGGGAGTAAGTGCTCTAATTGTGAATGGGCCTCCAGAAGAATGCTGATCCACTTACTCATAGTATGTGAGGGCTCCAATTGTGAATAGGTTTCTAGATGGATACTGATGCATGCCCCTCTGTCCTTGTCCCTGTCCTCTCACTAACAGTGGGTAAGTACTCAAATTGTGAATGGACTTCTAAGAAGGATACTGATTCATGTCCCTTTCTCCTTATCCTTGTCCTCTCACTCATAGGATGTAAATGTTCCAGTTGTAAATGGGCTTTCAAAATGATGCTGATTCATGTTCCTCTATCCTTGTCCATGTCCTCTCACTGATAGCAAGTAAGTGTTCCTATTGTGAATAGGGATACTGATCAATGTCCCTCTGTCCTTGTCCTTGTCCTCTTACTGATAGGAAGTGAGTGCTCTAATTGTGAATGGACTTCCAGGAGGGTGCTGATCCATGCCCCTCTGTCCTTGTCCCTGTCTTCTTGCTCACAGCAAGTAAGTGCTTCAACTGTGAATAGGCTTTTAGACAGATACTGATGTGTGCTCCTCTATCCTGGTCTCTGTCCTCTCACTCATAGGCTGTAAGTGCTTTAATTGTGAATGGACTGCCAGGAGTATGCTAATGCATGCCTTCTGTCATTTTCCCTGTCCTCTTACTAATAGTTTGTAAGTGCTTTGATTGTGAATAGGCTTTTAGAAGAATGCTGATCCATACTTCTTGGTGTTTGTCCCTGTTCTCTTACTCATAGTCTGTAAGTGCTCTAATTGTGAATAGACTTCCAGAAGAATACTAATCAATCCCCCACTTTCTTTGTCCTTGCATTTATAGTATGTAAGCACTCCAGTTGTGAATGAAGTTCTAGAGAGATGTTGATCTATGCTACTCTGCCGTTGTACATGTTCTCTTACTCATAGCAAGTAAGTACTTCTATTGTGAATGGACTTCTAGAAGGATACTGATATGTCCTCCTTTATTCTTGTGCCTGTTCTCTTACTCATAGTTGGTAAGGGCTCCAATTGTGAATGGGATTTCTAGAAGAATGCTAATCTATGCCCCTCTGTCCTTGTCCCTCCTACTCATAGAGAGTAAGTACTCCAGTTGTGAATGGGCATCCAGAAGGATACTGATCCACAGCTCTCTGTCCCTGTCCTCTTATTCATAGGCTGTAAGTACTTCAATTCTGAATAGACTTTCAGATGTATGCTAATCCATTCCTCTCTGTCCTTGCCCTTGCCCTTTTCTTTAGAGAGTAAGTGCTACAATTGTGAATAGGTTTCTAGAAGGATGCTGATCCATGTCCCTCTATTGTTGTCCCTGTCCTCTTACTCACAGGATGTAAGTGCTCTAATTGTGAATAGGCTTCCAGAAGGATGGTAATTCATGCACCTCTGTTCTTGTCCCTGTCCTCTGACTCATAGGATGTAAGTGCTCCAATTGTGAATAGGCTTCCAGAAGGATACTGATCCATGGCCCTTTGCCCTTGTTCCTGATCTCTCACTCATAGGGAGTAAGTGCTCTAATTGTGGATGAGCTTCTAGAAGGATACTGAACCATGCCTCTTTGTCTTTGTTGCTGTCCTCTCACTCATAGTATGTAAGTACTCCCATTGCAAGTGGTCTTTCAAAACAATACTCATTCATACCTCTCTGTTCTTGTCCCTGACCTCTCACTCATAGTCTGTAGGTGTATCAATAGTGAATTGGCTTCTGAAAGAATGCTGATTTATACCTCTCTGTCTTTTTCCTCATATATAGTCTGTAAGTGCACTAATTGTAAATGGACTTTCAAAAGAATGCTAATCCATGTCTCTTGGTCTTTGTACTTGTGCTCTCACTCACACTTATAGTTTGTGAGTGTTTCAAGTGTGAATAGGCTTCCCAAAGGATACTGATTCTATTCCTGTCCATATCCCTATTCTGTGACTCATAGGATGTAAGTGTTCTAATTGTGAATGGAGTACTAGAAATATGTTGATCCATGCCCCACTATCCTTGATCCTGTCCTCTTACTCACAGTGGGTAAGTGCTGCAATTGTGAATGGGCTTTTAGAAAGATTGTGATCTATATCCCCTTATTGTTGTCCCTGTCATCTCACTTCTAGGGAGTAAGTGCTCCAATCATGAATGGACTTCTAGAAGGGTACTGATCTCTATTTTTGTCCCTATTCTCTCACTTATAGGAAGTAAGTGCTACAAGTATGAATAGACTTCAAGAGAGATGTTCAACCATGTCCTTCTATTCTTGTCCCTATCCTCTCACTCATAGGAAGTAAGTGCTTCAACTGCAAATTGGTTTCCAGAAGAAAGCTAACTCATGTCCCTCTATTCTTGTCCCTGTCCTCTCACTTATAGTATGTATGTATTTCAATTGTGAACGAGCTTCTAGAAGAATGCTTATTCTTGTGCCCCTCTTTCCTTGTCCCTGCCCTCTCACTCACAGTATGTAAGTGCTTCAATTGTGAATGGGGGTTTCAGAAGGATATTGATTCATGTTCCCTATCCCTGTCTCTTATCTCTCTCTCTCTTATAGGGAGTAAGTTTTCCAACTGTGAATAGGCTTTTAGAGGGGTATTGATCCATACCTCTTTATCCTTGTCCCTATCCTTTCACTCATAGTGGGTAAGTGCTTTAATTGCATATGAGCTTCCAAAAAGATGCTAATGATCTATGTTCCTCTATCCTTGTCTCTTACTCATAGGGAGTAAGTGTTAAAATTATGAATGGGTTTTTAGAAGGATGCTGAGGCATGCCCCTCTGTCCATAACCCTATCTTCTCACTCATAGTTTGTATGTTCTCTAATTGTGAATGGGCTGCCAGAAGTTTACTGATCTGTGTCTCTTTGTCCTTGACCCTGTTCTGTGACCCATAGGATGTAAGTGCTCCAATTGTGAATAGACTTCTAGAAGAATACTGATCAATACTCCACTGGCCTTGTCCCTGCTCTCTCACTTATAGAATGTAAGTGCTCTAATTGTAAATGAACTTTCAGAAGCATACTAATCTATTCTTCTCTGTTCCATCACTATCTTTTTACTCATAGTCTGTAAATTCTCCAATTCTGAATGGTTTACTAGAAGAATACTGATCCATGTCTGTCCTTGTTTCTGTTTTCTTACATAGAAAGTGAGTGCTCCAATTGTAAATTAGCTTCTAGAAGGATTCTGATTGGTGTCTCACTATTTTTGTCTCTTTCCCCTTACTTCTAGGAAGTAAGTACTTCAATTGTGAATGGGCTTCTAGGTATATATTAATTTATGCCCTTCTATCCTTATCCTTGTCCTCTCATTGATAGAGAGTAAGTGTTACAACTATGAATAGCATTCCAGTAGGATACTAATCCATGACTCTGTCCTTATCCCTGTCCTCTCACCCACAGTATGTAAGTTCTCCAATTGTGAATGAGCTTCTGGAAGAATGTTGATCCATACTCCTCTGTCCTTGTCCTCATCCTGTCATTTATAGTTTGTAAGCACTCCAATTGTGAATGGACTTCTAGAAGAATACTCATCCATGTCCCTCTGTTTTTACTACTGTCCTCTCACTTATAGAGAGTAAGTGCTTCAATTGTGAATGGGCTTTCCAACAGGTACTGATCTATGTTTCTCTATCCTTGTCCTTATCCTCTCACTCATAGTCTGTAAGTGCTCTAATTATGAATGGGTCTTTGGAAGTATCCTAATCCATACTCCTCTATTATTATCTCTGTCCTGTCACTCATAGTTAGTAAGTGCTCTAATTATAGATAGTCTCCAGAAGGTTGCTGATCCATGCCCCTGTCCTTGTCCCTGCCCTCTCACTTATAGTCTGTAAGTTCTTCAATTGTGAATTAGCTTCTAGAAGGATGCTAATTCACACTGATGTATAAATTTTTTCATTATATCATTTTAGCTTGTAAGTGTGTGTTTGATCATCTTTGTTGGCACTTAATTAGGTTTCTTAGGATGTGAGCCTTGATACAAACTTTTAACTCAAATTCCAACATTTTTCTTCTGTTACATTTCAACAAATAGCAGGTATGAATGAAATTTTTTGTATTTGCTTTATTCTTACTTTATTCTCACAGAAGGTTTGTAATCACAACTTGAATACTGTGATTGATATTAACTTGAACTTCTCAGATATTGGGATCCCAAAGTGTATGATTAATTTATCTTTTTGAACCATTGTCATTCTGACCAATCCTATGATATTCTAATCAAGCCTGCTATTCCCAAACATACAGTATCACATTCCTCACTATGGCTATCCAAAGTAACCTCATTGATCCTATGGTTGATCTCAATCTGACCATGATCCTATGTAATTTTAGTCCTTTTCAGAAGAAGCTTCATGGTGTCAAGCACTTCATCTAGGCATTGGTTAGTGTTCAATGGAGTGTCAAAATCATACCTATTAGAATTTGTAGATTTTGCCATTATTCTTGAACACTCCTTCCTTCTTCATCAGCAAGGTGTTGAAGATCCAATCACAAAAGCAACCCAGCTTTATGAGTCATCTGAAGTGATTCACAAAGTGAAGCAGGCAGTCACTGAACTGATTCCTCAAATCAATTTTGAGAATATGGAACAAATGGCACAGCTCATCATGCATGTGATTTCCCAGAATCTTATTTGTAAGCCATGCAAGTCTTTCAGAAGTTACACACTATAACACCTTGATTGTACTATAGCCAATAGCTTGGATATTAGCAAGTGAAATGGTGACTGTTGCAATGTGATGATATGTAGAATATGAAAGTCTGGTATGTTTGTGCATACTGTGATATAGATCAACACTAATAATGTGTGTTAGAAATTTCTCCAGCTCAGTTCTTGTAGTGCTTGATGTAAGAGAATGTACTACAATTTATTTTTCTTCAAGTTTCTCCCCACATTTTGATATGCCTGATTCTTGTTTAAATGTTACCTTTGTAGAGATAAATCATGTACCTATCCTCTACCTCAATTATTCCTGTAAAATGAGATCAATGAAACAACCAAACCTTAACAGGCTTAAGTTATTTGCTGAAGGACAGTGAAAGCAAGTCAAGGGCACTAGAGGTTTGGGAAAACTCCAGAGAGGACAAGACTGGGTCCTTCTGGGAGCTGGGAGG
>JBBPUM010000820.1:0-12827 GCA_038094695.1 Chiua aff. virens | reverse complement strand
TACGCTGATGTATTATTCGGCCTCGCTCTTTCAGGAGATCGGGTTCAATCAGCCGACAGCAGTCGGGCTCATCATTTCGGGGACCAATTTTCTGTTTACCCTCATTGCACTCAAGTTTGTGTTTTTAGAAACACAAGGATTCTGATCGTGCTCACCGTGATTGGTTGCAGGTGGATTGATATCGTAGGTCGGCGAAGAATCATGCTATGGTCCGCCCCTGGTATGATCGCCGGGCTGACCTTGGCTTCCATTGCATTCCACTGTATGTTTCGGTTCGACGGGAATAGGACCTCCGCTCATATTTTTATATCCCTTAGTTATGACTGAACACACTGGCAATGTACTTGTCACGGGCGAACACTACTCACAAGTCTGGTCTGCCATTGTGTTGTTATCAATGATCATTTATGTCGCCTCATATGCGAGTGGGTTGGGAAATGTACCGTGGCAACAAGGAGAGCTTTTCGGATTGGAGGGTATGTCTAAGCGAAATTGTTTTTCTACATTATCCACTCACTTCCTTATCTGTTCCCGTCCCTAGTTCGTGGTATTGGCACCTCCCTTGCAACAGCCACGAATTGGGGTGCCAACCTCATCATCAACTCCACCTACTTGTCCCTGATGGCTGAGATCACCCCTTCAGGGGCGTTCGGATTCTATGCCGGACTTTGTCTCCTCGGGTTCGTGTTTTGCGTGTGTTGTTTCCCGGAGACGGCCGGACTGAGCTTGGAAGAGGTGAGGTGGGTGTTCGAGGATGGATTTGGGATTCAACGGAGTAAACAACTGAGAGAGAGGAAACAAGCCATGATGGATGGGCTTGAAGCAAAGGGGGTTAGTTATGAAAAGGGAAAGCACGACGAGGGTCCCTGATGTGGTGTGATGGTGCGGTGCGACAGAGACGATAGCAACCACTAGTCACCCAGTAGTCTTCAAACTACTTAAGCATCATCGAAGTTGCTAGGAAGCTTATAAGGGACCTTTCTGGGTTATGTTCACGGTCTATAACATTGATATACGACGACTTATGGGCAGAAGCACATTTGTCTTGAAAAAAAACTGTGCATCCATTCAACGAGGCTCTGACAGGTGCATAAATGTCGTATACGCCTGTCAGGCGCCCCTCTGAGGATCAGGGCCAGGTATCAAAGCCACCGGTCGGGTGACTACAGTACGCACCCTGCAGGCAAAGGCGGGAAGCTCAGGAGGTTACTGCTACCTTGACCTCCTCCCTTCAAGGCCGCTTATGATCCTCCCACTAGGGATTTGGCCGTGGAGGCACGACTCAGTGGGGAATGGTGTGTTGGTAGGGCGATGGCGGGTGGGCAGTATCGACTCTACTATCGAGTCTCGATAAAGGGAGATGCAGGGTCTGGCACGGGCCAACCAAGCTGTCCAGGCCAGGACTAGTCCCACACGTGTGCGGATCCAGTGCGGTTGGTATGCGGAATGGATGTCCGCATGGATCCGTCCCTGTCACGCCCGAAGGCATTCCCCGCAGTGATACGGAGCACTTACTAGTGGACGCTCTTCTACATATCTGAAGATTCAGCTTGTGAACCTCACACACAAGATGCATCGGTGCTTGAACATTGCTGAGGTACAACACGCAGTCCTCTCTCAGCTCCGAGATGAACCGAAGGGAAAGGCCGCATTGGTGGGACTTGCAAGCACTTGTCGAAGTTTTACCAACACCGCTCTTGACATCTTATGGGAAAGGCTGGATTCCTTTGTATGCCTTATTCGATGTCTTCCAACAAGTCTATGGGAGACTGAACAGATTCACAAGAAGACGGTACATATAGTATCGTCTACTCGAAGTTTGTATCGTCCACTAACCTGAGAGACAGGTGTTTCGATTCAAACGACCCATGTCACCTGGTGACTGGGACATTTTCTTCAGATACTCCTCTCGAGTGCGATCCTTGTCTTATTTTCAGGTGGAACGTGGCGAGTTTTGCTCAGGTCTAGGTGATGAGGTCATAGCCGCATTGTCTCGCCCCCCACATGACGGTCCGCTTTTCCCATCCCTCAAAACCCTCAACTGGCGTCAGCCAGGCAAAGAGTACGAACCTCTTTTCCAATGGTTACTCACCCATTCTCTGGTCGACGTCACTTTGCCCAATTTTGCGTTGTGCTCGCCCACGATGTCAACACAACTACCTTCTAAGTGTCCGGCGCTGAAAGAGCTCCATATTCTGTTCGTCAACCAGCTAGATGTCGAAGGCCAGAAGATCCTGTCCGAGACAATCTTGCGTTTACATCATTTAATGGCCCTGGGCTGCGACTCCCAAGCACTCAACGAAGCCGCAATCGTCCACCTCTCCCACCTTCCCACTCTAACCCTACTCTTATTGGACCTTCCAGTCGACTTACAGTTGCAGAATATCAAACCCCACATGGCACCGACCACTTTCGCATCATTACGAACTTTGAAACTCCGAGTCGATAAACTTTTGACCTTGACGTCACTCTTGGAATCTGTGCGCTTTCACCCTGGGACGCTGATGTTCGATGTGGAGAACGTTCCTACTGCCGAGGAGATCTATCTGTTTTTCACTACACTAGCCAATGCTTGCGACGTGGAACGACTGATCCGGATCGGATTTTCTTCGGAGTCCACGTCAGATGCCTTGGAACCGGTGCCCATCACAGAACGTCAACAAGTTTCTCTGTCTACCCTCCAGCCCCTTCTAAAATTCCATAATATCACATCCCTCTTCTTCGATACAACATGTAACCTCTCTTTCGATGACGAAGCGATCGCAACCTTGGCAAAACACTGGCCGGGCTTGACCAGCCTCTACCTCAACAGGACATCTGGGTGGGGCGTCAAGACGCGCATCACACACCGGGGATTTCTTACACTACTCGGCCTCTGCCCCAAGCTTGAAGAGGTGACGCTTGCGGTGAACTTTACCGAGATTGACAAACCGCTGTCTCAACTTTCAGCATCCCGTCCAGGATACGGAGTCGTCAGCTTCTGTCGCACCATAGGCTTTGTTGATTCACCGATCAATTACCCCGTTGCAATTGCGGCCTTTTTGGTCGACATCTTGCCACAGTTGGAAGCGATTTCAACATATTGGGGCGAGGATTCCGAAGAGACGGACGCGGACGCGTTGCAGTGGATGGAAGTAGAAGATCTATGCTTGGAGTCGAAGCAGAATGCGACGGAAGGGACGGTATAAAGGAAGAAAAAGATGCGAAAGATGGGTTGCCGAGCTTTGCACTTGTGGCGGAAAGGAATGAAAATACAAAGCAGTCGGAATCAAATGATATAGGAGGATTCGGACCCTTGAGAAATTTTGGGCTATTTTTCACTAATTGTCTGGCTACAAAATCGATCATGTAGTGAGCGCTGAATCGCACATACGAAGTACAGGCGCACCGCGAATTGTCAACTGTCGAACCTCTAGCCATTCATCCAAAGTCCAGCTATCTAGCTGGCCGCGCAATTGCATCACCCGTTTGAGGGTTCGAATTGGATTGATTTCCAGTTGTCCGGGTTCGAAGCGTCGACAGATAGGTATCAACCTGCATGAAGAATATGAAGGGGTCGGCGATGTACTCGAAAAATGGACTTGTATTGGGTGGGTGGGAGGCGACCCCGGATCTGTTCGGCCGTGGAGTCGGGATTCCGAGCTGTAGGTGCGGTTTTGGGTCCTTGATGAAGCGCTGATGCGTGGTGCGCGCGTGCTTTTCGAAGCGAACAAGTTACAGTGGCATGAATTAGCGCCGTGTTAAGATTTCTGCTAACGTCGTCTCCGGCTGTGAAATGCCCAACCTACGCTTCTTCCATCTTTTCTTTTCAATCCTACACCGATTTCATTCACCAATTCGACGCGCAACGCTCCCATTACGGACGTGGTGCTCTTTACTGTGGAGGTCGCTCGTGTCATATGCTACGCGTCGATATCGTCAATCCCAGATTCGGCTTTACGCGAGCGCCCCAGCTGTGGTGGATAATCACACTACTGCAAGGCAACCCCAAACTGTCACGCAATGCGACGAGGTGGAAGAAGAGCACAGGGAAAATCCACCAGGGGAATCTCGGTGGAAAACCAAGTTACCGACATACCAGGTCTCTTCTAAATACTTCGAACGGACCCCTGCGACGCCAGAAAGAGCATCACAGCGCTATCAACAAAGGAGAATTAGGTATGATGTATGTTTATCCTTCTCTGAGCGCTCACTCCGTCATCCTGGACAGTCGAAAACCTAATTCTCTTACCCTTGAACCTGGACAGATGGAGTTTTTGGGACTGTAAGCGCAATTTATTCAGTAGACCAGGATTCGCACATCATTCAAATGTAGACTCCCACTCGAAGGCGGATGGGGACAAAATATTCATCCGGAAGGAAATGTTCTGTTTTATCATAAAGAGATGGTACGTTTGTCTCCCGACTGAGTCATACATTTCATCGACCAACTTCGAAAGCGTCTAGCGACGGAAAGCGATATACGTGATACTACCACAAGAGAGCAGGTGCTCTTTGTCGCTACGACACTTATACAGTTGGCGATCGAGAAACAGAATTGCGTGTCGTTAGATGAGTTCACAGAACTCGTCTTGAACGTTCATAACGGGGTTTGGTATTATTACTTTGTCGACCACTCACACCGCCTTCTGTTCTGGGTCGATCAGATTGATATGCATCAACTTGGTAACCGCTTGCAAGGGGTTACTCAACATAGTCATATCAGTACGTTTCGTACTCCCCTGCCGCCCTCACTGACAAGCGTTCAGAGTATTTGGTTGAGTCACTTTACTGGTATGTTTTCCTCGGAGCTAGCTAGGTACGAATGTTCGGATTATGAACTTTCCTCCACTGATCTCAATCGAAGTACGGATTGTGTGATTTCGTTACAAGGATGCACTGTGAATACTACCCTTACACCCACGGCCATACTCTTCCGGAGGGCATTATCAAAGACTTGAGAGGCATGCTCAATCATGCGAAGACTGGTATGCGACTCGGTTTCGTAAGCGCAAAATATTCTCATCAGACACGTCAGATATGATGACTGGTCGCTCCCCCTCCAGTCCGTTTGGGAAAGACGAACTAGTTTCGATTTCGGACCTCGTTAACTCGCTCAAAGGTATGTCTTCCCATTCTGCTCTTTGCGATGTTGCTGAGGTCTACAAAGAGGACGAAATGAACAACAACTCCTATAGTGTATGGGTCATCGGTACATCATCGTCTCATTGTATATGACCTCGCGCTGACTCAGCTTGAAGCACGCCTGATGAGTTATTTCAGTCGGTGTCAAGATTCTTTCAAAGCCTGGCTTTCATAACCCAATGATAGCTGACAACCGATTCGTGAACTTCTGTGGTCAGCCAACTGTGCGTTTGAACGCAGATAAGCCTCTATTCGAATCACCAGCCTGGGATCGTCACCCCTTATTCAAAATTATTGACGTGTTTCTATTGAGATCACCGAACGAACATGCTCATCGACTTCACCTAGTTTGGGTGGATAACATGATCATCCAGCCTCGGTGGAAGGAATTTGTCGACAGACTGACGACTGAATGGAGCCGGTACACCATCTTTGTGAGTTCGTCCCCGTTGTATGATAGAGTTTTTATCGTTTGCAGTCTACAGTAATGCTAGCCGTAGATGTCAGCTTCCTCGCTGTCCCTGGTGTCATCGACCCGACACATGGTGCGAACACAATCGAGATCATCATCTATTGCTCGATAGTTGCAACGATTGCCTCTATCGTGTTTTCGTTTACATTACTGAACGCGTATACCAATCCAGGATTGACGCGCGCTGTGCCTGCGGTACGTCCCGTGATGAAGGTCCCATCCACGGGCTGATAATTCACGTCAAACATTACAGGGAGAAGCTATGCATGTTCTTAGTCGAATCAGGGCAGGAATGGCTTGTCTTGCCATCACGCACAGTCTTCCTATGGCGAGTCTCATTTGGTCGTAGGTCATTTCTCCTGGGCCCACGTGTTATCTCCTTTGACTCACCCATTGACTGCAGCATTACTCTGTTTTCAACGGCCCTCGCTATCCAGCTTTTCAGCCCGAAGCAACGTGCAACCGTTGTGACTCTCGGTGTTGAATGTTTCATTATCGTGTTTTTCGTCATGATGTGCTTTTCTGTGACCGGGATGCTTTGTAGATTCGGTGATTCGGAAGGGGACGATGGGGATCCATTGTCAGAGAAGACCACAACTCCCGGAGATCCGCAAAGCAACGCCTGAGCTGGGCTTTGGAGATAGTTCATCATGGTTCGGGGCCGGATGTAGAGCCCCTACTTTGCACCATTGAATATTACAATATCTCACGGTATATGATACATTCGACTGAAATCTGATTCGCTGGTCGGCGGCCCTGTATGAGGAAGTTCTGCTTACGTGATCACGCTTTTGGAGCCAGTTCGGCCGCGCGACTTGGGTGCTGGAAACTACAACCTAGACTATTTACTAGATGGCCCACGACCGTAATGCATTAGTATGTCCATCAGCACATCTGCGGTCCTGACTTACCTATTCTCGACCGCATCAGTGGCTTACTGGACAAGATGAATCGGTAGAGGTCAACCAACGTGCCTTAATTGACAAAGTTCTCGCGCGCTACTCCGGAGAGTTTACTGGTGAGGATCTGAAACAAGATACATTGGTTTGACTTCACATTCATCCCACTTTTAGTCTTCCGAGAACTACTTCAGAACTCGGACGATGCTCGCTCGACCGAAGTCGAGATTCGCTTCGAGACTGCTGCTTACCTGCGCCGGAAAGACAATGAACAACAAGACACTGATGTACAACCTCTTCCCAATCTCAAGACAACGCATGTTCGTACGCTCATATAATTTACCGACGTACTTCATTGACTTCGTTCTCAAGGTTACGCAATGGGTATTTCGAAACGATGGAATCACTTTCAGAGACGAGGATTGGACACGCTTACGAAAGATTGGTGTGTGATGTTTTATTTTCGAAGCTTTGGCTTCACTGATGTTTGTGGACGTTGCCCCAGCCGAAGGCAATCCTGATGAAGAGAAGATTGGTGCGTTTGGTGTTGGTAAGTCGATGCATTGACTCTGCCATACGAATATATTGATGAGCACAATCTCCGTTAGGATTTTACAGTTTGTTTTCGGTCACGGAGAATCCGTTTGTATCATCTGGGGGTATGATCTTTCACTCTTTTTGAATCCTCGCTTAAATTACGTCGCAGGACACGGAATGCAGTTTTATTGGAAGGACAATAAAGATCAGGTAGCGGTATTTTTTAGTACAATTACATTTCTGCTGACCGTTTATTAGTTGAATGTTCGTCGTGGTGATCTCCCTTCGAAGGGAACCCCTGACCGGTGGACGACATTCGAAATGACGCTGCGAGAGGCCGGACCTATCCCACCGGCGTTTGACTTGATTCAATTTCTTGCATCCTCGATCACGTTCATGGTACACCTTAATGATGTCGCAGTATATTTTGATGAACATTGCATCGGTCGCATCAAAAAGTCGCCTGGAATTGCCAAATCCGTTGACTTTCCCAAAGGACTGAAACGATCCAGTCAGTTGAATGTCATGAACGTCAAGGGCATACAGTCTCACTGTGAGTCTTATTTCAAGCTTTTCTCTGCGTTCAAACCGTGAATTCTACTCAGCTATTAGGATCAAGGCGGACGTCATGCATGCGGTATATAGTACCGGGTCTGAGAAACGCTCCGTACTGGCGGTATTGGAGCCTCGAAAGCCGAAAGGCGGTTTCTTCTCCTCCCTCGTTTCAGCCTTTACAGGTCAATCACTACCTCAGCCTGAAGCTCCAGCGCTACCACCCCAGGCCCCTAAGGATCCCACAGAAACGTATCAGATGAGCGTGACTCTCACCGTATTCACAGCGGAGGTGGACGTTAAAGTGGACAAGAAACTCTCCACGGAACTTATCCGGTCTATGAAGAAGAATCCTCCTGTACGGCTCAACTACGATCTGATTTATGTGAGTCTTTGAGTGTTCTTTTTTGACGAAGTCTTATTATACTTAATACGAAGACCGGGAAAGACGAGTATGATCAAAGCCTCGCCGATGACGAGAACCAGCCAGTGGGGTGCGGGAGTATATTCCAAGGCCTTCGTGCAGATCTGAACGGGTTTGTAAATGCCAGTGGCCGTTTTGTTTCTTGGCTGATAGTGCGTTAGAGCTGGGCATACACGCATATTCATTGTCTGTATCGCTTCTTCTTCACTTCCCCTTACTAAAATATCTACATAGGGACATGCTACTGGGCAGACGACAGGTATTGCTGGCCATATGGCGTCTCGGTTCATTCCAACTGTTGAACGTGAGTCGATAGATCTCGTGTAAGTTTTGTCGCGATTTTTGTCGTGTATTTTTCTCATGCGGCCTTTCTCAGTGATAGGAATGTAGCAGGTGAGCAACTTACTACGAGCCCTCAATCTAGTTTAATCCGCACCAGTCTGGAACAAGGAATTGCTGTATGTTGGGGGATTATTGGCCCGCGTGGCGTATGAATTAGAGCTCTCCAACATCGAGATGTTATGGGAAGGGGCAGCCAAATCTAACAGTAAAAGTGGCTTCCGCCCACCACAGGAACTAGAAGATTGGCTCCTCCAACGCTTTATCCACGTTCTCAAATTCTTCACCTTTTATCATTCTACACCCTCATCGGAGGTGTCACAGCTATTGGAGAACTCGTTTTATGGATGCTCCACCCTACCGCTGAGGCTTCTTTCGTCTTCTGGAATCCGTGGGGCTCCTGATATCAAGGAATTGGACACTGTCTTCTCCAAATTCCTCAAGTATCTCCCAGTTTTACCGCAAGCGGTTATCCAAGAAGGTACTCGCACCATCAAAGCTCTGCAGGGGCAAGGCATGCTCTCCCCCATCACCTTTCTCGACGTTCTGCAGGAACTCCGTCAGCATCCTCTCAACGAAGATGAACTTATTGCTTGTCTCAAGTGGTGGATGAACATTAAACAAGATACTGCCGATGTCAATATGGCTCAGATCCGTGTGGAGTTATTAAACGCAGCAGTTCTCAGCACTACAGACGGAAGAGTTCTTCCGTTGTCATCAGTCCAATATTTTATCAATACTCGGACCCTTGGTACTCACATACCATCGGACGGACCGCTTCCCCCGTCTCTCATGCCCTTGACCATTACCAAGCACTTTATGCCACCCGAGTTGACGAGCTTCAGTTGGTGTGAGTTCACTATTATTGACTGGCTACAATATGTATCGCAACCCGACGTCATGTCGGCGAATCCGGATCATGACTTCACCAAGTCAGTTGAATGGGCCGAGCGTGTTTTGACAATTCTCTCTCGGGTTTGGTCATCGCTGTCAAACGAAATGCATGCTTCGGCAAAGAAGGTATTCGCAGGCAGGAAATGTATTCCGACGTCGTGTGGGCTGACAACCCCGGAACTCTCCTACTTCTCGAACACCAACGTGGCACTCTTTGGCGACCTTCCGTTGGTACGATTTTCTTCTGGTCTCGTCATCAAGGGTCAGTTGGAGAAATTACTCTCATTTATTGGTGTGCGGAAACACGTCGATTTACAACTCGTCTTCGATCGGTATGTCGTCTTTGCACTTTTTTGATCGATGAGTAACGCTGTCTACACAGAATGGTGAAGACCGGTGACTGGAGTATATCAGATCTCGTGGGCTATCTCGTTCAAGTGCGGGATACGTTAACCACGGAGGAATTCGCCAGGCTGGCATCGACAGCGGCGTTCCCTCAAGAAGGTCCCACACCAGCCGGCGCGAAGAAGAAACCGAGATATTGCGCCCGAGAGCTATACGAGCCAGTAGATATCTTTCGACAATTACAACTTCCTGTGCTTGATTGGGGCGAGAAGTCCAAGTGGCGGAACAACTCTGAAGAAGGTTTGTTTTCGATTGTTCTTTTCCTGCGCCGTCAAGAACTAGCTGAACTGATAGCCTGTTAGCCAAACTGTTGTATAAACTCGGTCTGCGTCGTTTCCCGGCTTTGGAAGCTGCAGTGGCGTTGTGTGCGTCTTCGGACGTCAGTGTCCGCACGATCGCCTTCAAGTACTTGTGTGATGGCATCCCGTCGAAATACCCAGAATACAACCCTGATAACTTTAGGCATATTGCGTTTATTCCTTCGGAAGGAGAGGATGGTCCTCATCTTGGAAAACCAGCAGAGGTAGCAAGTTTTCCTAGTAGTGTTTCGTCATTGACGTGGCCGTTTCCTTGAACGCAGGTTTTCTCTGGGTCGCAATGGAAAGTCCTTGGGTTCTCGGTTGTCCAAGACAACTGTCGGGAAGCGGCCATCAATAAACTCTGCGTACAACTTCATCCTCCCACCTCGATGCTCCTCGCCTTACTAGAGAAAACCCCACCACCCAACGAAGCGACTGCACGGCAGTGGTTCGAGATTTTGTCCGAGCGTATTTCAAGTCTGTATCCTCCTACACTGCGGGGCTGTCTCTCACGGAATTTGACAGATTTTACTCAACCCCAGCTGACACTGCTCTCAAAGCTCCCCATTATCCCTACAAAGGGTTCTGGCGCTCAACACTTGCGATGGCTCACGCCGACGCAATGTTACCTGGGTGACAGCTCTAAGGGCAATTTCCACTCGAAACTATTCGTGTTCGTCGATTTCGGACCTGTCGCGAACAGATTTTTGAGCGCATGTGGCTCGAAGAACGAACCTTCTATCGACGAGGTGGCAGATATCTTGATTTCGGATCCTAGAAAGTTCTATGACCTATCTGGAGGGTACGAAAGGTCTGTCGTGTCGTCGCCCATACTGGTATTACACTTAGTCGGATCGTTCAAGCTTTTTGGCAGAGTTGCGCAATCTAGCTGTCAACAGTCACGCTATCGGCACAGGCACGATGAACAAGATGAAGTTGTCACCCATTTTGCTTGGTATGCGCCGTCAGAAGGTGTCAAAGACGCTCGTGGAGAAGATGTCTGCGGAATGGGACGAAGATGAGTGGGAAGACTTGCATGATCTCCGGAAGCCCAGTGACATTGTCATCGCTGATGATACGAATGCATACCAGTTGTTTAGCGACTCTATCTTTGCTGCACCGCAAGAGGATCTCCTGGAGAGTATGGAGACAGTTCTTTGTTTTGAGAGCCTTGATTTACTTATTGTATCGCTCACAGCATTTTATGCCTCGCTTGGATGCCGGCGTTTAAGCACTGTCGTTCGAGAGGAGTACAAAGTCTCGAACGAGATATCAGACGCAAAAATAGCGACCAACGTCAGGACTCTCGTCCTCGAACGACTGCCGTTGTTCCTCCACGAGCATACCCACGCCCGCACCAAAGTGTCACTTTCGTGGCTATCTGGCACGAGCAACTTCAAGGTCAAGGTGTTCGCCAAGTTGGTGATTTCCAAGACGCTTGACATTGGTCATGGAAAGACGACGCGGACGCTGGATGCATCCGCGGCGGCGAAGCGTGTCGGTATGGGTGCAATCGAGCTGTGGCTTTCCAACAGTGCACAGGTGGACATGTATGAGTGCGTTGCTGTCGTTCGCGTTGACCACCGATTTTCCTGGGACTGAGCTGTGCAACTAGGGTTGCGACATCTCTATGTCGGCTGCTGTTCGAGAAGGCCAAGGTCAACGATGCACTACTGTTTATGACAATTCTTTCGACGGATTTGAAAGCATTGAAGCGAAGAGGCTACAATGGTCAGTATCGTCATATTTGTTTACTTGAATCGTTCATTTATATTGTCTTTTAGTCGACAAGATCCTCAAACAACAGCAGCAAGACAGGAAGCAAGCGGAAGAGGCGAGACGAAGCCGTTACATAGGACCAGAAGACTCCAATTCCTTGATGACCGTCGTCCCTCCACCAGTAGCGCCAGAATCCGGAAAGGTAAATCAACCCGACGGTATAGCGACACGCTCCAAGTCCCCTACACGGCGTCCTGGGTTACCTGGTGGTTGGGAACCTGCATCTGGTTCCTCCCCCCTTCCCCCCCTTCCACCCCAGGCTCCGACACCCAGCCTTCCAGAGAAGCCTCCGATTGAGTCGGTGATCTCACGCCCACCGACTTCCCCTTCAACTCCTGAGCCCGTCAACAATCCTTATCCTTTAGGAAATACGTTGCAAAACTTGCGACGCAAACTCATATCGCATGTGCCATCGTCTATGGAGTTGTCTAGACCCTCGTCTCCTCAGGTTCCACAGTATGCCGGCATTATGTCTCTAGCGGGTATTTGCACTAATGCTTGTATGTCAGGACCACGCGACATGTGACACCTCAAAGCAACATACGTAGGTGTGGATTGCGGTCCCTTTGATTTGAATTGATGAGTTCTTGTGTCAGGTGCTAATGTGAATATGGCGATCAAGGCATGCAAGCCCGAGGAAGGGACGCTACTTCATAATCGCAGGCAGATGGAGATCGTCAAGGAATCGTTGAACGAAGGGTACTGTGACGTGTCTGGCCAGATTGGCAATCTTGAGTTCCTCGGTAATTTGACGGTTCCATGCATCAAGACTGATAATTGACCATCTGGTTAGGGAAAATGGGCGACGTGAGGATCTTTGTGACCAAAGGTGACGGTAGTCTTTGTTAATGGGACAACACGACTGAACAAAATTGAATAGATGTTCCAGAGAGCGAGACGTTTATGACGCGCATGCGTGATCCGCTCGCGCGTTTCATACATATTGTCACTCCACTCGCTCGGATATACAATCTACCAATGACCTCGATGCATATTTTTTATGATATGGCTGGAGGACTGATCGCATTCAACAGGAATGGGAGTATATTCCTTAACCTCCGTTATTTTGAGGCATGGCGTGAGTCGCATTTTAACGTGTTTTG